>JBBPFJ010000111.1:382288-450822 GCA_037975025.1 Excoecaria agallocha
AGACAATGGCATATAGCATGAGATGGGAGGAAGAAATATTTGGTAAGTATGACTTTGCTTATTGGCCAAATGATTTGTATATGCAGAATGGCATGATTGAATTGAATTTTCATAAAAATAACCATATGTGTGAGGAATTTATGATTAATAAGCTAGTATGAATGCAATTAAAAGCATAATACAGTTAATATAATATGATGAGAACAAATAATGGTATAAAAATGTAAAGGAATATGAAATTTGATAATGCCCTTAGTGTTCAGTAGGTGATCCAGAACTTTGGGATAGTATGGTTGGCCATAGGGTTATATATATATCGTGGGAGATCATGAGTATATGGAGATTTGCACTATGAGATGTGATTATAATGCATTTATGACATTATAGCCAGCTCATTAAATGACACTATTAGAGATGGTCTCATACCTTAGTTGTATGCTCACTCCAGTATATTGGATACCCATCCTGCTTATCTAGTTCGTGATTTTCCATTGGTGAAAACTAAGGGTAAGATTATAATTTTACATGTAAACCAGGGATAAAATGTAATTATGACATTAAATATATTATAAATATCAATAAGTAATAAATAAGATGAAAAATGAGATTGATAAGTCAAACATGGGTAAAATGGTAATTATGTGATAAACCAGGGATAAAATGGTAATTTAAAGTGAAAAGGGTGAATAATAAGGTTAAGATAGCTAAACAAACTTAAAAAGGCAAAATCGTAATTAAAATAAAGTTCAGGAACTAAACCGTAATTTGCCACCATTAGAAAAATCTTGAGGGCTTAAAATATAATTTATGCATTTAAATTAAATTAGAAGTCAAAGAAAATCAACTGGATGAAAATTGAGGTTAAATTGGTCAATATTGAGAAAATATCAAACTTTAAGGACTTAATTAAATTTTTTTATATAATTGTGTAAATAAATGAAATTAAGTGAGAAAAATGATTATTAAGGTAATTAAGAATAAATTATAATATAAAAAGAATAAATTTTGAAATAATTTGACAAATAAAATTTTTAAATCGCCAATTGGTAATTATGTTTAAGTTAAGCAATAAATAATTAGATGAAATTTTATAGAAGTGCATGCATCACTAAGCGACAAGTTTTTTTGGCGTGTGGTTTTGTTTTAATTGCGTGCAGGGACATGTAGAATGAAGGAATTCGAAGAAAAAGATTGTGGCATGTACATGTGGAAGTTTAATATTTATATTGTATATTCATGGCAAGATCAGATATATTGGTTACAAATTTTTAATTTTCATTTATACATGTGATTTATGTAACCGATCAATTCCCAACATCCCAATGGCCTTGTGTAGCACTATTCACCTCAGTGTCTCATAGGTTACTATTCATAGTATGGAAAGTAATATTCATGAAATCAAAATTTTTAGGGTGTTACATTGTTTGTTGTTCTAGTAAAGTAGGAATGCAAAGTAAACTAAATAAAAAATTGGAGAACTAAAAATTTTAAGGTTTGAAATTGTTGTTTACTTTTTGATTTTTAAATTTGTAATAAAGAAAATTGATTAGTTCTTAGAAACAAGAAATAAAAAATGAAGAAAGAAAAAAAATGTAAAGTCACTATTATTTTAGTTGTTCAAATAAATATGTTTGTTTGACTAGAAATTTAAATTTAAATTGAAAAAAATTTAATTGAACTGCATTTTGGCATCGGCTTGCATTGTTGTTTTTTGAATATTTTACAGGGTGGTGAGGCATATTTTAGCAAAAATACCATCAACTTCTTTTAATTTTTTTTAACAAAAAATCCATATTTTTTATTTTGACTATCACACATGCTTGTTAAAATGCCCATTGATGGATTTAGGTTGATTATTAAATTGTAGCGCTCAAAGTGCATTTTCGTGCAGGTCAGCTAGTTTCGATATAAGTTGGAATGCTACTAAAATTTCTAAAAACTATAATACAATTTAAATCTTGAAAATAATATTATTTGTATTTTAGCATTTATACATAGAACTAACTATGATTATTTTCTTTTTTATAGATGCCTCATAGATACGACCTGGCACAGGCTTTTACTATAACACCCTCAGTTCATTCATGATCTCTATAAACTGTATATCATTACTAATGATGTTACATGATTACTATTCATTTGATATAAATTTTTGCAGCATAATGGCTTGTAAACCTTTCTACTAAAACCTATAAATTGACTAATAACACTCCCATAAGGTAACCTCCTCCTCCTATTTTTCAACACATTCATGGCACTTCTAAATCAATCATAAATTCACAACATAATACAATCACAAAATTCCATACACACATACTTAAATATATATACATATAATTAGATTCACAATTTATTTGCATAAAAAATACAACATAAATTACTACATGCCAATTATCTAAAATTTAATATATAGTTATCTGATTTTTGTGTATATAAATGTTACAATGTACATACCACTTCAATCCTTCTTCATCGCATCATCAATTACCTATCCCCACACGCAATCAACAAACCATGCACTAAGTAACACCATTACCTAGTGGTGGATACAACTATAGAAAATTTCATTTAAATAAATCTATTTGATTATATTTTATTCTCAAATTCTCGTTTAGTCTTTATTGACTTTATGTTCTTATGTTTTCATCTTTTTACCATCTGACTACTGTTACTTACAATTTTGACATTAATTTATACTTATGCCCTTGCTTTTCTATTTAATTACAGGATGATCTTTGTCTCCTATTTATTTAATTATTTTACTCATTTCACTTTATTTAAATTTTGTTTTGATCTGATCATAGTTGATAAATTTAACCTCACTAAGCATACTATTTATGTAATTTAATTAAAATATCATTATAAAATTCTTTCATTGCTGACTAAATAACACTTTGTTGTACTTAATTCCTTAATTGCTCCTAAACTTTCCATCTATTATGACATTTTTCATTTAGATCCTTACTTTTATCAACATAATATTTACATCTTATTTTTTTTCTCAATATGACATCTAGGTCTATATTTCATTAAATTAACATTTATGTTCTTTTCCTAGCTCAATTTATCTTTTTGTTGTCTCTTTATCTATAATTACTATTCTTCTCTCCATTTCTCTTTTCTAATATTTTTCACCATGAAAGTGTATTTCCTTTTGTTTTAGTCTTTAAATCTACTTTCTTTGCCAAATTACAGTTTCATATCTATTTCCTTAACTTTTTGACTAAATTATAATTTTACCTTTCAGTTACTAAATTTATTCAAAATTCCCTTTTTACCATTTCTGTGTGCAATTTTATTGTCTATTGACCAATTTACCTTTATTTACTCTTTTTGTATCTTTTATTTCATTTTCTCTTAAATTTATATTTTTGGTCTTCGACAATTCTTTATGTAATAGTAAATTACCATTTTACCCCTTTATTTTACTTTTTTCTAATTTACATCAATTTGATTCTCTCGTTATCAAGATTTAGGTAGCTAATCATTTTGATGCTCATTTTTCTTCTTAATTTCCACATAATTCTTACATAAGTGTAAATTTACAATTTAATCCTTAAACTTTTTATTTCATCATTCTTTGTTTGGTTTGACCTAAATTTTAACCATTTAATTTAATCATTCTTATATTCATTTATTTTTATTTTTTACATACTAAATCTTACATAATTTCGACTTGAATTTAAAATTACGGTTAGGCTCCTAAACTTTTTATTCATCATGTTTGACCCTGTTTGACTTCAATTTTGACACTTTTTACTTCATTTGACTTTTATTCCCTTCTAAATGGAAAATTTGCAATTTGGTCTTTATGTTTCTTTATGAAATGGTAAATTACATTTTGATCCCTAAAATTTTCATTATTCATGATTTTGTCATTTTTCACTTATTTGGCCAATTTAATTTCTTTAATCACCTTGATATGCTTTTTCTTAAAAGCTTAAATATCGCAAGTATACGGTGTACCGATTATAGTACTTCAGATATCAATCCCACGAGGAATGTTGATTAACATTGTACACTATTACTACTCAATTTTAATCTTGTTTATAATGCTCATTAATTTGCAAGTTACAACTATTATTAACACTACATTAAAAATAATATTCTATTTTAATGATAATCCGAGAAGACTTATAAATATGATGAATGTAACATATACATAAATATGGAATTTGATATTTTTTTCTTATTTATAATTCAATCTTTATCGTGTAAGCCAAGTTGGAATAATGTTCTATGTCGTAGCTCTCACATCTAGACTAGATTATGCCTTAAACATGCATTTATGGTTCTAAATTGCAGCTCTCGCATTTAGACTAGAATTACATAAACACACATTCAAAGAATAAAAGCCAACCTATAACAAATATCTCCACATGCGATCTCTCAAACTATGCTTTGATAATGAATTTTCTATTAACTTTCAATAAGACGTTGCTCTCGCTAACTCCCTTATTTATGACCATTATGTTGATTTTCAGAGAAGGAATTTCCATCTAAGGTCGTTTTCCTTAACTTATAATGACACTAATAAAGTTTTAATAGCAAATACTACATATAAAGATAAATGAAAGAGAAATGAATAAATATGATTATTGACACTCAAATTCCTAAAAAGAATTCATAATAATAACAAAGAAGAAGTGAAGATTAGAAATAAAAGAAGGGAATCTCTCAACCCTTCTTCCTTTCACCAAGTGTAGTCTTATTTCTTGTATTTTCCTTCTCTTCAATACATAAAACTAAAAACTAAAACCTATAATATTTGTTTTCTAGTTACACTTTCAAATAAAAATAAAATAATAGATCTCTCCTTATTATAACTTATAGGGTATATATAATTTTCTAAGCATCAAGTCCCTTCAAGTGCCCCTCTATATGGTTGCAACCCTTGATGAAACTTGGTGACTTTTCAAATGACTCTTCAAACTCAACTGCATTTAACCGCCTCCTGTTGCGCTCGCGGCAATTATTGCGCTCACGACAGGTCATGCTTCTTTCTTCCATCTTTTTCTTTCTCATTTCTTGCCTTAGACATGCGTCCCTTGTCGCGCTTGTGGCATTTGTCGTGCTTGCAACAAGGCTTTTTCTTCACACCTTCATTAGTGCTTTCAAATTTGCCCATTTAAGCTCCAAATTGATTCCTTAACTCCTATAAAACAAATAAAACAACCAAAAACACACAAAACACATAAAAGAAATAAAATACACATAAAATACCAAAATATTAAATACTATACTCAATAAAATTAAACACATATACACACTATTTATGAGCTTTTCAAGCTCATATCACACCTTCTTGATGCAAAATTATAGTTTTACCTCTAATTTATCGTCTAATTATATTTTTACCCTTTTAAGTCTATTAAGCATATTTTTCACTTTGGTTTTCATTTTATAACATTAATGATCTCTTTTAAGCATATTTTTAAATTATGATTCTGCCCTTCATTTGTTAAATTCATTTAAAATTCACTTGTTGCCCTTCTTGATAAAAATTTTTATTTTCTATTAACAATTTAACCTTCATTTACACTTTTTATATCTTTTACTTTATTTTTATTCCTTAATTTACATTTTCCCCTTCAATATTTCTTTATGTAATGGTAAAATTATCATTTTACCCTTTTATGTTACTTTTTGCTAATTTAAATTTATTTGATCCTCTTGTTACCATAAGTTTGCTATTCAATCCTTTTGATTCTTATTTTTCTTATTAATTTCCATATGATTTTTACTTGAATATAAATTTATAATTTAGTCCTTAAACTTTTTATTTCATCATTTTTACTAGGTTTGACCTTAATTTTGACCCCTTTTTGCTTTCTTTAACTTATTTGGTAAATTTGATTTTGACCCACTTGCTTTTATTAAGCTTAGTTCTCCACTTTCACTATGCTAGTCTGATGTTCAACTCCTACTTGTTAACATGTCAATCATTTGTCATAAGTTCACAATTTTCTTTCTATCCAAACCATCAATGAATTACTTTTTATCTCAATACCCTTTTATTACTATTTATATGTATAAAATTGCTTACTTTAATCATTGTTATTGTATACAAGATAAAATTTTAGAGCATTTTAATAAGCAAAATATTGAAAAATTAAGGTTAAATTAATTAGTGGGCTTAAAAGCCATATTTAATTCATCAAATGCATAAAATTTGTCACCCTACTTCATTTGATCTACCTTATACCATATAATATTACTAATGCTATTATTTAGCTATAACAATGTATTGCCAGTTATTGTGAGAGAAGAAGTTATCTTAAATTAGTGAACTTAATTCTCATATCCATTAGGTATCATGGGGTTATTATTCATCTAGTGTAAATTTTGATAGCATAATGGCTTATAAATCATGCTATCCAAACCTATAATTGATCAAATTACACTCCCAATAACAAATCCTCAAGTGTTTATCATGTTCTTCTAGGGTTTTTGAGTACACCAGGATCTCATCAATGAAAACTCCATAAACTAATTCAAATACAGATTGAATAATTATCATTATGAAATAAACAATGATCAGTTTCTTGCATTAGCATAAAAAAGTGTAGGTACCAATGAAATCATGATAAATAGCTTAAAAAAGTTATTGGATTAAATAGTAAATGGTGGAATATTGGTTTGGTTTACTTAAGGGCAACCTAGATAAGTCTAAAATCCTCTATATTTTCGCCTAAAATTTTGTAATTTTCCAATATTTATCTTGCAAAAATTGAATTCACCATACCTAAGCTTTCTTTACCATTTTTTCTTTATTTATCCCACCTATCATCATATCTTAAGCCCAGATTTCACCTACAAATACTAGAAAATATCATTTTTAAAATGGAAATAAGCTCAAGGCTCAAAAAACTTGGAAGTAGAGGATTTTTAGTGAGAGAAAGTAACCCTAAAAGGTAAATTCTTGATCTTTTGGTAGAAATAATTGGGGCTTTTTATTATAAGCTTATAAATCATCTTTATTAGGATTATTTAGTAGTAATTAGAAGTTTAAATTCAAAATATAAACTCACTAATTTCTCCTTCATTATTTCGGCCAAAAAAGGAAATTAAGGGAATAGAGAAAAGTAAGGAAGAGAAAGGAAGGAAAAGAGAGGAATAAAGGATTTCAAGCTACTTTAAGGTAAATGGATATAAAACTGCACTCTATTTTATTTAATTTTTTAAATTTGGTATGTAAATTACATTATATAACTATAAAAATTTACAGGAAAATGTAAAATAATTTTAGATAAGATAGTAAAATGATGTTTATATATGAAATAATCATGAATTAAAGTACAAATAAATCATATAAAGGAGAATATACATTGGCCAAATTAGGTACCATATTATATAATATGTTAATTTGATGCCTAAATGGATTGTAAGAATAAAATATGTAATATAAAGATGGATAAAGACATCATAATTGATTTGAGTTTAAAATAACATGTGGACACCATATTCATCATGTAAACAAAATAATGTTCACTAAGAACCTAAAATAGTAATGATAAAATTTAAATGCATATTAATACATAAAGGTGTAAAATAATCATAAAAGTATGTAAAGCATAATAATACAAGGAAAGACATGATGAAATATGAGAATATATCTTGGCCAAATTATACCGCTTATGGAACAATATAATAATTTGATGTGAGAAATAACATGTAGACATAATGGTCACCATATGAAACTAATGATGTACATATGTGTAACTAAGAAATAATAAAGTGTTATGGATGTATGATAGCATATAATCACAAAAAGTGAATGTAAAAACATATATAACATGAAAATAGAGAAGAAAACATATGGCATGTTGTAATTTTTATTGAGGCCGAATGGTATCCCTTGTGAAAATGCCATATTTTTATCATGTTTGAATGTTATTTATTATATACATTATGGCTTACATGAAATATGGATATATGCATTAAGAATTAAAAAGTATGATACCATACATAATAGAAATAACATAAAGTTTGGCATCAAATATAACATAATATAATATAAGTAGTTGCCCTTAGTGTATAGTGAGTAATCCAGGATCATAGGATATAATGGCTAGACATGAGGACCTATATACTATGGTAGCACCATGGGATCAAAATTTTATTAAGAGCTGGCTATGCTCAAGTAGTCACCTCACATACAATACTAAAGGATGGCTATGCTCAAGTAGTCAGCTCACATCTAGTCATAAAGTATATTCATATAGTCATACAATCCTCATCCCATATATCCAATTCGAGGATTTCCACTGGTTATCACTTGGGGTGAAATAATAAGTAAATAAATAAATAAGAAATAAATGATAAATCATGCATAAAGGATGCCATAAAGCTTATTAAATAAGAAATAATGTGAAAATGAGATTAATAATTCTAAAATGGGGAAAATGTTAAATATATGAGAAAATATGGATAAAATGGTAAATTATGTATGAAGGATGCCATAAAGCTAATTAAATAAGAAATAATGTGAGAAATATAGTTAATAGTTTAGTAAGGAAAAACTTGTAATAATGCAAGAAAATAGGACCAAAAAGTAGATTATGCATAAAAGAGATCGTAAATGTGATTAAATAAGAAACAAAGTGAAAAACATGACAAATAAACTCAAAAAGGGCAAAAATATAATTACATAATAAGCTAGGGGTAAAATTATAATTTAGCATCAATAATATTATTAATGAAATTAAAATGGTCAAATAAGTGAAAAAGATCAAAATTGTATATTATAAAAATTTTAGGGACCAAAAAGTAATTTACCACTTCATGAAGAAGTATAATGACTAAAGTGTAAATTTCACACTTAGAATGGAATAAAAGTCAAATGAAGTAAAAAAAGGTCAAATTTAAGGTCAAACATAGTAAAAAATGATCAAATATAAAATTTAAAAACTAAATTATAATTTTACATTCAAGTAAGATTCGTGTGGAAATTAATAAGAAGAATAAGTATCAAAAGGATTAAATATAAAATTATGCTAATGAGAGAATCAAATTGATTCAAATTATCAAAAAGTAGCAAAAAAGGGTAAAAAGACAATTTTACCATTACAAAAAGAAATGTTGAATACTAAAATGTAAATTGAGGAAAAAAAATAAAGTAAACGATATAAAAAGGGTAAATGAAGGTAAAATGGTCAATAGGAAATAAAATTTGTAGTTAAGAAGGGTAAAAAGGGAATTTCGAATGAATTTAGCAAATGAAGGGTAGAATGCCATTTAGTGAGAAAGTTGAGAAAATGGGGATAAAATTATAATTTTGGCAAAGGAAGTGAATTTAAGGACTAAAACGAAAGGAAATAAAATTTTATGGTGAAAAATATTTAAAAAGGAAAAATGTAGGATAAAATGGTAATTACAAAAAAAGGGATGATATAGATGTTGATTTAGTTAAAAAAGAGTATTAGATGGCAATTTAGTGAAATACAAGACCTAGATGTAATATTAAGGAAAAAAAGATTTAAATGTTATTTTAATAAAAGTTAACGACCTAAACAAGATTTAACAAAAGATGGAGGTTCAAAAATAATTTTGAAAAGAATGAAAATATTAAAGGTAAAATGAAGTTTTATTCTAAATCAAAGTTAATAGTGAAATTTATATTAAATAAGAATTTATGTAGATAAAATAATAAAATAAAGAAAAATAGAAAAACTTAAAAACATTCAAGAGTAATTAAGGAATTAAGAAAGATAAAGCTTTATTCGGTTAAATACGGGAGAAAATTTTATCGATATTGACAATTTGAATTATATTACCAATAAAAAAAGAATAAAAATAGACTTATTGAACCTATGCATATTAGAGAATGTGTGCATGAAATCTTGTGATTGTGTTGCGCTGAGAAATAATGGTAAATTTTAGAAGTGTTATGTATGCTATTAGAGTATTGAAGGTGGATGTTGCTTTTGGGCGTGTTAATTTGTAAATTTGTAGGTTTGGATAGCACGGTTTACAAGTCATTAAATTGCCAAAATTTATATCTAATGAATAGTAACTATGTGATGTCATTAGTAATAATATACGGACTACGAAAATCATGAATGAAAGTAGGGTGTTACATTAAGTATTAACCCAAATATTCATCAATACTAATCTGTTTACTCCGATCTTAGAATCGTCTAAACCTGCTCTAATATCACTTAATATAACACCCTCATTTCATTCTTGATCTCCATAAACCGTATATCATTACTAATGATGTTACATGGTTACTATTAATTTGATATAAATTTTTGTAGCATAAAGGCTTGTAATCTATGCCACCGAAACCTGCAAATTAACAAATAACACTCCCAAAAGGCAATCTTCTCCTCCTATCCTCCTATACATTTGTAGCACTTCTAAATCAATCACCAATCCACATTGCAACATAACCACAAAATTTCATACACACTTGCTTAAATATATATACATATAATTAGATTCATAGTTCATTTGCATCCAAAATACAACAATAATTACTACATGCCAATTATGTAAAATCTAATACATGAGTTATTTGATCTTCATGACCATAACCGCGACATATGTACATGCTACTTCGATCCTTCTTTATTGCATCCTCAATTGTTTGTCCCTCCGTGCAGCCAACAAACCAAGCGCTAAGCAACACTATTGCCTAGTGGTGGATACAATTACACAAAAATTCATTTAAATAAATCTATTTTAATTCTTTTTTATTCTCAAATTGTCATTTAGTCCTTATTGACTTTATATTCTTACGTTTTCATCCTTTTGCTATTTGACTACTGTTACTTACCATTTTAACTTTAATTTTTACTTATGCCCCTGTGTTTCTATTTAATAACATAATAATCTTTTTCTCCTATTTATTTATCTAATTTATTTATTTCACTATATTTGAACTTTGTTTTTATCTCATCATAGTTTATAAATTTAACCTCTTTGAGCATACTGTTTGTGTAATTTAATTAAAATATCATTATAAATTTCTTTCTTTGTTAACTGAATAACATTTTATTGTACTTAATTCCTTAATTGCTCCTAAACTTTTCGTCTTTTATGAAATTATCATTTATGTCCATATTTCCATCAACATAACTTTTACATCTTATTTTTTTTCTCAATATGACATCTAGGTTTATATTTTATTGAATTAACATTTAAGTTCCTTTTCTAACTAAATTGATCTTTTGTTGTCCCTTTTTCTTATAATTACTATTCTACTCTCCAATTCTCTTTTCCTATAGTTTTTGCCACAAAAGTACATTTCTGTTCATTTTAGTCCTTAATTTCACTTCCTTTCTCCTTCTCACTTTTCTCTTTTACTTTGATTTCCTCTTTTGGTCAAATTTATAGAGGAGGAATTGGTGAGCTTATAGTCTAAATTAAAACACCAAATTTCTCCTAAATAATAATACTTATGACACTTTACAATCCTATAACTTTTTCCCTTATAATTCTAACAAAAACACAAGATCTTACCTAATTAGGTCATTTTTCTCTCACTAGAAATTCTCCATCTTCAAGCTTTCTTGAGATTTAACTGATTTCCATGTGGAAGAGGAGGCTTTCTACTATATGTGGGTGAAATTAGAGCTTGAAATATAGTGGAAGGAGAGAGAATTGTAGAAAAAATGGTGGAGAGGGAAAAAGAATGCTAGGTTCGGATTTTGTAAGCAAAAAGGAAGAAATTTGCAAAATTTTTGGTAGAATTTTAAAGGATTCTAGACCCCTCTAGGATGCCTTTAAAATCACTAAACCAATGGTCATGATTCCTCCATTTACTATTTAATCTAATGGCTTATTTTTGAAGCCACTTGTCCAGCTCTCATGGATTCCTATCCATCCTTATGCCATACTAATGCATGTAATCTAATGTGTAGCTGATCATGGCTCAATTCCCAATGATAATTATAATCTTAATTCAACTAAATATAGCAATTAAGCCTGCCGATTAATTTAACTACAATTTTTCACTATTTTCCTAAATCGATGTTTTGCTTGTTATAATACTATAAAATTTTACCCCACATGTAATAACATTTTCATAAGATTATTTTTAAAATTTCAATTCATTCTAATACTATTTCGGTATACTTCTAGCTACTGAAGCATACTCAACCAATCTAAAATCAAAAAATTTGAAACAGTGGAAAAATTTATTTTTCATTTCTAATAGCTCTTTTATGCTATTTCTAATTGTTCTATGTGATTTAAATAATTTTTGAATGTCTTAATAATATTTTAAGGCCCATTCAAACTTTTGGTCAACCCTTTTGTGATATCGAGTAAAATCTTCGTTGTCTGATATGAGGATCCATTTAAGCTAAATTTCATCTCAAATTGTACCATTGGACTCAATTTAATAACTATTTTATTATTCTAGGGTTAAGTCAAACTGCCCTTCAAGTCACCTATCCTTGAGTTTCCTTGGCTTAAGCAAGTTTAATACTTATGCACTTTTAATTTTTATTATACTATTCTACTGTAGTTACCCCGAAATCTAATTTAGAGTTATTGTTCTTGCTTTAGAATGTACCATATATGTAAGATACGAATTTCGGGGTGTTACACCTATTGCTCCACCTGCACTAGAGTGGTTGACACCTGATCAGAGGTAGCATTATTGACATTTAGCTTGGGTCCAATTTTGAGTGAGTAAATACATATCTTGTTAATTCCTATAGCAGATGGGCAAGCTGGGGGTAGATATACTACTAGCTATTATAGGTTAGACACAATTTTTCATGCCATCCTTTCTCACCTATCAACATATTATCTTGGAGTTTCTATCCACATTTCAATATAGGGGTTTCTAGAGATCGAATAAGGACTCGGGGTTAATTACCTTCAAAGTCAAATAGAACACATACAACAAAATCCAATGCATATTTATCGAGGCAATGGTGCTCCTGATAGAAGAAAGAGTTTTGATAGTATAGAGGTTGGTTGACACTAGCATCGAGCCGATATCACATTGCAGGGGGCTATCTATCATTCTAATACAGCGAGAGCACCGTTCTTGCCACTTAGTCTTTCAATATATTTAGAGAGTATTATCTAGCTCATATTTGGGGTGTATTGGTAGCCCAGGCTTATTGAATTCCATGGAGATATTGAGTCTATTGGCTATGATCAAGGGGAGGTGCATCGACATCAATCTTAAGGTCGTGGTAAACCTGCTCTAGTTAGCCACTTAGCAAACAACCCGGATTTGAGCAGGGGATGTAGTGACTAGGTTGTTGCTCCACCTGGGGGTGGGTGAGATGACTTTGGGTGCACCTCTTGATGAGGATCCATTTTTGGATCTCAGCACACCAATACTATAATGATGGTGGCATAACTACCTGGTCATCCTAGGGAGTACTATTTTCTTATGGTGACCAACGCTAGGAGGAGTTATAGGTTACCTGTATAATTAGTAGAACTAGCAAAGGAGTAGGATGAGTAGGCACCAGCGCCTCAGCCATAGCCAGACCAACCACCATCACTTATGCTACACCATATGGAAATGGACAAAGATCTAGGGGTATATCATAATGAGCTATTAGGCAGCACAATTGCACCATGGGCACCGGCACAGCTTGCTTCACCTGATCAACCACAAGACTCTACTCCCCGCGTAGCATGAAGATACATTCATTATCCTATCAAAAGGCTTTCACATCCAAAGCACCACCACTAGCTCCAATAACTCATACAATCCCTCCATCTGATGAGCTAACATAGAGGTTGGAGAACATGGAGAAATCCATGTAGGCTTTGCATAAAAATTATCCAGCGGCAAATGTAGGTGATGCAGGCTACTATCCATGCCATGTAGGAGCCATGACATCCTTATATAATAATTATCACAATGTAATTTAGAAGTTTATCCACTATAATACACATACAAAATCCAATCTCATATGCATGCAACATATAAAAATACAAATTCTCTCCTTCATTACACGACTTCGTTCATATCCAGCACCTGTCCCTTTGCACTCCTGTCTACATCTCTTGAGTAACTATGCACAGTAAACAACTGCATGCTAAGCATAAAATGCCTAGTGATGGATACCCAACTAATAAACAAAAACTTGCACACACAAAAATTTTAATCGTTATATTTCTATGACCTGTTCTTTATACTTTAGTTTCCATTAGTTCTTTATTATAAATTTCTCAACATTTCTCATCTCTGTCTTTTAGTTTACAATATTGCAAACCTTTATTTACTTCTATTCAAGCACAGGTAACTTAATTAACCTAACATGGTTCCCTTACGTTTCACCTTTTCTTGCTGTACCTTAATCTTATTTTATTTTCTTTTTTTGTTAATTTACTATTGTCATTCCTTCCGAATTTATTTTTATATATAGTGCATTTACTATATTGAATTTATTTCTTTCCATAGCTATTTGCTATTATATTTATCATTACTATCTTATTTCAATTCATCTACCAAGATTCTAATTTAATTCTTATTTTCACATTTGTACGGCTTGTTAACTCTATGTTTTATTCAAACATAATAATTTATAGTTTACTATTTAGACAATTATAGCATTATTAAATTATTTATTTATTTCTTCATATTTTACTTATTTCCATTTCATATTATTTTCTCAATTATGTTCAACGTTTTGATTTTTCTTATTAGAGATTAGACATTTAATTTATTGAGTTGATTTATTTTCATTTCTACTATTACATGTGACTAAACCAAATTAAGTATTTACTTTTTCTATTGTGAATTACTTTTATAACCTTTCCTCAATTTTCTTTTACGATTATCGGTGTCAATTTACTATTTAGTACTCATAATTTCATTTTTTCTTTTCTTTCTATTTAATTTCTAAACTATGCTTAATCCAATATAATTAATATCCCTATTTACTTTACTTGACATAATCCTATCTCATTGAATTTCTAAATTACTCTTAATTACTTTTTAATTTTATTTCCTTTCTTCAATTAATTAGATTATATATCATAATTCTTTATTTTCCTGCTAATTTTAACAATTCTCACTAACAGGATTACTTGAACTAAGTTTTGGCGATTAAGTATATTCACAAGTAACCCATTATTTTATATCCTTTTGATGTTAACAGCAAAAAAATATTGGGAAAAAAACATGAATTCTAAATGAGCAGTTTCAATAGCCAATTTCTAAGCCCAACCCAACTTATAGCCAATACCTTGCTTTCATTTAATTCCTTACAAATTCTAACAATCTGATTAAACTTCATACACCAACTTGGCAGTGAAACAGGATTGGATAATTTCAGACTCCATAATTTGAAATAACAATCGTACAAAATTATAAAGCATAGAAATCCCTAACTCCAAATTAGATGACAATAAAACACAAATTAGCCAAAATAGGAGATACCCAACTGCAGAAATTTCCAAATAAGCACATGCAAATAGGCAATGTGAGAAAAACAACAATACCTATGTGAATAAATCTATATAAACCCGACATAATAAGAATTTGATAAATCTTTATGTGGACATAAATGGGAATTAAACTTACCATGCATACATGAGAACAACCGGAGATTATATCACCGATTGAGCTGCTAACAATACTTGAAAAATGGTGATAGAAGTAGATCAAAAATTGGCAATTATTGGGAATTAGGTTTTTCTAGTTTTCATGATTTTGGTATATTGGAGTAATTTAGAAATAAAGAGAGAGAGAGAGAGAGTGAGTGAGTGAGGAACAAATAATGTTGTAAGTATTAATAGCCATAAAAATAGGAATAAAATTGATCTCTTGCTAATATGGAAATAAAATTTTAGAAGATTGGCGACAAAA
Organism: Excoecaria agallocha; assembly: GCA_037975025.1. Taxonomy (NCBI): domain Eukaryota; kingdom Viridiplantae; phylum Streptophyta; class Magnoliopsida; order Malpighiales; family Euphorbiaceae; genus Excoecaria; species Excoecaria agallocha. Next base: position 398,082 of record JBBPFJ010000111.1, read on the forward strand.
CTTACCTCTCTAAATTAGCATGGAAAATTTCCTATCAAAATATTTTATTTGGCAAGGGAAAATTACCATGCTAAAATAGCAAGAATTTAGTTACATCGAAATTAGCAAGAATTCTATTCTAGCTAATTTTTTAATACCTTAAATAAAATAAAATTAATTATTGACCACTTAAATAGAAATAAGCATTTCAAAATATTAACGAAAAAATATTGTTCTCTCTAACATTTTGGAAAGGTAAATTGTATTTTTAATTGTCCAAGTATATTCTACACATATTTATTAATTAAAATTCACATGAAAGATGAAAATACCATTAGCGAGGCAATAATCCTAACTAAATTGGCGAAAACCATATTCCTAGCTAAATTAGCGAGGATTAATTCCTCGCTAGCTACTTAAACCTCACATGTAATACGAAATCACCATCAGCGAGGGAATAATGAGGGTGTTATGCCCACTAATTTAGCGATGATTTATTTTTTGCAAAATTAGAAAGGATTAAGTCATCGCTAAATGGCTCATATATCAAATGCCACATTATTTAATAGTTAGCGAGGTATTTATCCTTGCTAAATTAGCGAGAATTTGTTTCTTGTAAAATTAGCAAGGATTATATCCTCGCTAAATGGTTCATATATAAAATACCACATTATTTTATCATTAGCGAGGGATTTTTCCTTGCTATATTTACGAGGATATGTTTCTCGCAAAAGTAGGGAGGATTATGTTCTTGCTAAATAGTTCATACATCAAATGCCACATTATTTAACCGTTAGCGAGGGATTTATCCTCGCTGTATTTATGAGGATTTGTTTCTCATAAAATTAGTGAGAATTATGTTTTCGCTAAATGGTTCAGATATCAAATGTCACATTATTTAATCGTTAGCTAGAAATTTATCATCGCAAAATTAGCGAGAATTTGTTCCTATCCAAATTATCAAGGATTATGTCCTCACTAAATGGTTCGTATATCATTCGCGCCATGAATTAAGAGTTAATGAGGGTTTTGTGCTAGCAAAGTCGTCGCTATGTTTTGCTCCAAAATTTTTTGCGCTCAAGATTAGCTACAACAAAATTTATTTATCACTAAATTATTGCAATATCTATTTTTCCACTAGCCCCTAACAATATTTGCAATAAAAATTATTTTTTGTCTCAATTTTCTCGCTAAATGGTACATTTAGCAACAAATTTCATTGTCCTCACTAATTTTTATCGCTATTCTATATTTTTTTTGTAGTGTATCCATACACAAGTAACTTAATTATCCTAACATAGTTCACTTACATTTTACCTTTTCTTACCATACCTTTATCTTATTTTGTTTTCCTTATTTTCTGTTAATTTAGTATTCTCATTCCTTCCGACTTTATTTTTTCTTATTAAAAATTACACATTTAATTTACTGGGTCGATTTATTTTCATTTCTACTGTTGCATGTGACTTAACCAAATTAGGTATCTACTTTTTCTATTAATTGCTAATTACTTCTATAACCTTTCCTTGATTATCTCTTACGGTTACCAATGTCAATTTACCATTTAGTCCCTATAATTTCATTCCTTCTTTTCTTTCTACTTATGTTCAAAACTATAGTTAATCCAATATAATTAATATCTCTATTTACTTCACTTAACATAATCCCATCTCACTAAATTTCTAAATTGGTTTTAATTATTTTTTAATTTTATCCTTTCTTCCATTAATTACTTTTTTAACATAAATCTTTATTTTCTTGATAAATTTTCACAATTAACAATAACATCTATAATTTAGAATGAAATTTCATTTTTATCCCTAACAGTTTAATTATTTGAGAAAATCACATTTAGGTCCCTAACTTTTGTCCAAAATGACCTTTACCACCCTAAACTTTCATCTTTAGCTATTTTTTCCATTTTATCCCTACTTTCTCCTTCTGAAACATACGCCATCATCCTTTTAACATTTTCAACACATAAGTCATGTTTTTTTCTCATTTTAATCCCTTTTCTGACAACTTTTTCACTAATTTATAATTTTTCCCTCCTTTTTCTAAATTCATTCTATAATTCCCTTTAATTACTTATTTCTATTCCTTATATATTTAGTCACCAATACTCGGGTAAAAATTCCATTTTGGTACTTAACTTTTATTTTATCACTTTTTTATTAATTGTTACTAGGCTTTACAGTTTTACTGTTCTTTCACTATTTATCACATTTTCACCCTACAATTTATGTTTTAGTCCTTATACTTTCTCTATATAGTGGAAAATTATCAATTAGTCCCTATTAGTTACTTTTCATCTTTTTTTTATTTTATTTCCACACAATTATATTTTTAATATTAATTTACATTTATACCCCTAATTTCTCGCTTAATTACAATCTTTTTTAATAACTTAACCATATCTTTCATACTATTTATTCTTTATTTACACATATAACATTCTTGTGATTGATTTAAAATTTTAATCCTATTTTTCTTACTCAATTATATATTTTCCACTGTATATTCACTAATTTGCATTTTTATCCAGGTTTATCCATATTTATGTCATTCACACTTATTCATTTACACACTTATCAACTATTTACTTTTAACTTTCATATTTGCTCCTTTGTATCCTTAATTTACATAATTTTCAGTTTTCACTACTTTTTACTTATTTATCCTTGATTTATATTCATTCACATATTAAACCATTTGTTATCCATAATGTACATATACACATATTTGCATAATTTAACATAATTTACATATTTAAATTCATATTTTTCCCTTATTTGTGAAACCCTCAAGTTGGATTTGTGGGATATAAGCCCATATATCCAAAATAAATTAAGGTGGCCACATAGAGGGTGCCTTAACCATAATATATTATATCTGAAATAAGTTGAGGTGGACATATAAAGGGAACCTTAACCATATCATACTATCTCTTATTTTTTTTTCTCATTTTTGTCATATTTTTATTATATTTATATTGTGGATCTACCTTTGGTCCATTTGTGAGTCGTCATGAATCGCTGCCATGATAAATGTTCCTATGGCTAGTTATTATAGCTTATGCCTTTGGTTTCACTACTAAGTACTAAGGGCAACAACATATTTTCTATTTTAATCAACATAAGCATTGTTCTTGCATTTTTCACATTTTCACATAATATCACAATCAACTTCATATCAATAATTCATAATCATCAAATTAATATTTTTCATCATGTATCACATTCACATCCATTTTCCATATCCATCATTCATATTCATAAATCAATTCATATCACATTCTTATCCTGCACATCAAGTTGTGATAATGGGAACTTGATGAAATTCTGAGAAAATTTGAGAAATGGAGAAGTATGTGAAATCGCATGGAGAGGTAAAAAAGATGAGAGATTTCCCTAATTTTTTTATATTTAGGATATTTATATACCTTATTAATGGCTAGGATCACTGAATTAGTGTTTAGTTCAAAAGTCCACAATATGCCATTTGTCACTTCTTTATTAATTCCTACTCCATGGGAGTGAGTGAGTGAAATTAGCATGGATTACCAAAATTAAGTTCGGTTATCACCGTTTCATTATTATAGCTTACTCCTTATTAGATTTTCATAAAAATTTGACCCTAAATATAGAAAAATATTAATTAGGCCATGTTTAAAATTTTGGGTCAATCTAACTTTGTCTTGATATACTTATAACTCCGAAGGTAAAATTTACCAGTCTAAAACTAAAAATTTCAAAGTAGTTAAGAAAATTATTTTTCACTTTCAAATATTAATTGGAATTATTTCTAATAGGTTCATGTAAATGAAATAATTTCTTGAGGTCCATAGAATATTTTTAGACCTATTTTGAGGCTTTATCTGATCTCAATTTCATATCGAATTATATCATTAGACTTGATTTAATTTGCTATTCATAATCATTAAAAAACTTTTTGCATGTTCTTAGTGGTACTATTAACCTTGGTATCATTCTTATATCATTATTCACTGCATAAAAATAATATTCATAAAAATTGAAATTTTACGTGATTACAGGAGCATTATTGGATAAAAATAATATTCATAAAAATTAAAATTTTAGGCCATTACACTTGCTGTATTGGAAAGATATAGATTTATACTAGTTGCTCTTACAGTAACAGAGGAGAGATTTGATATTGCACTACAAGTGGTGGATGATTTCATCACCAGAGTGAGCCAATGAGCTGGGAGGATAAAGGGAGTTATCCTTAGGACATTAGAGGTAGTGACAAAGTCGTATAAGTCATTTAATGCCAATTTCAAAGGGATGAGTGATGATCTGAGGTAGTATCTAAATCAGAACACATCATTATTTTCTAGCTTGGGATCGAATTTCACTCAGCTAGCTAGGGTGATTGCATAAATTTTATGATCACTCACTGAGTATCTACTAGGATTCCATTTCCATAGAGAGTCATTGCCTCTACCACTTGGGCAGACAGTGGCACAACACAAACACCTTTCTTAGCCATCATCCTTTCCCCCATTATCCTCTTGGCCTTCTTTATCTCTTTGGCCACTTAGGTCGCTTTACCATTATACCCTACTGTGGCTTAGATATTTGTTCGAGAAGTTTCAAAACTTATCATTTTATTATATATATGGATTTTTATTGTATATATATTTTATGTTTATCAGCATATTCTTATTATGTTCATTCATATATTGGATAACATAAGGATAAAATAATAACAAAACATTAAAAGATAACTTAAGGCAACCTTGATAATAATAATAATAATAATAATAATAATAATAATAATAATAATAATAATGAAATGAGAAAAACAACAAATTCAAATTCATCTAAAATTGGTAAATTCAAAATGGCATCCAAATAAAAGAATTATGTAAGCTTGACATACCCATTGACATGATAACATACTTGACACAACTTTATACCCACAATAAGGTATAGAAGGCCAATAACCAAACTATTAAGACCTAAGTTATCAAGCCAAAATAATGATTTAGATAACAATAGTTGGTGAGTCTTTACAAACAATACTTGGTACATACAAAAAGGAATGGCATAAGCTTAAACCCTAGACACCTAAGTTGGTCGATCCCTATTATCCCAACTCAAACCCTAGCTTTGAACAAAAATTTATCTATACAAATTTAAAGCTAGTGCTAAAAGCAAAGCTTAATATAAGCGAAAGTTTCACTTGTAGGAACTAATTTTTAAAAATGAGCAAGCTTAATGAGAAACATTATACAAATTATCAACATCAATAATATATAACTTAATAGATAAAAAATAGTATCTTAATTGTACTTTTAATAGAGAAAGTCATGTAAAGATATTATCAAGCTTTTTATTATCATTAGTGGTGGCAAAAAAAAATTTTAAAGCAAAAGATATCACAAGAGCGAAAGTAGCATCAATATGCTAGAAATTTAGGCCCATCCATTCTCAATTTAACCCAACCACATACAAAATAATATTTGAATTTCTATACATATATATGGGGATAACATGCTAATACATATATGCTTATGAGATAGAGATAGAGTTGAAGACATCTTTATCAAGTATTAAATAGAGGAGTTTTTCAAACTAGAAGCTCATAATTTTGAAGGTGTATAAGTTATACATCAAATTTAGAAGACACTATTATGTCACAAAAGTAGTTGCATTAAAACTTAAGCATGCCTCTCTTAAATAACAATAGAACTTGTAGGTTCAGACTTAATCATCTTAGTGTCAGTCCCTCAAACCATCATTATATATATATATGTGTGTGTGTGTGTGTGTGTACGAGCGCGTGTGCCAATGCTTATCGATACATTAGGGGTAAAAGTATTCGATTAAACTCTCATAGTGAATTTGTTAAACTCGAGGCTAAGATTTTATATAAATAACATACTACTTAGCAAGATCAAGCTACCTACATAATAACTCGTTATAGGGGATATTTAATTAAATGTTGAAGCTAAAATGAACTTTAAGTTAAGCTACTCAAAGTAGTTAGAAATCTTGATTGGATTATCCGTCATCCCTGCCAAGTGATTTTTCTATTTATCCAAAAACATATAATGACCCTATAGCTAAGATATAAGAATAATAGATATCCTAATTATATTTATCAGTACAATTCAAGTCTAGGAATATAACTCCATTATTCTCATTTGATTCCCTCAAGTTTAGCCTATGACTTATAAATTATTAATTGTAAACAAATTACCACAGTCTTCACTTATCAAAATTAACTTAGGAATCATACATCAAGTTTTAGGTTAACACCCTGCAATGAAGATTTCCTAGTGCTTATATTTCTTATGATCTATTTCTAGTTTCCAACATCAGGAAAACAATCCTAAAGGATTACTCAATAAATATTCCAATAAAATTAGAGAATTCAAAGCAAAATTTTCATAGTACTAGTTCTTGATTGAGCATGTCTGATTGTCCCTAATTTTATTCCTAAATCAACATAAATAAGGTAGAAATCCAATAGTTTAAAACTTTAGGTGAATCAAATGCAGTTTAACTTCCTCATTAAATTCATTAAAAGAAATATGTTTTCAAAGTCCTAACTCTGAATCTCAATAGGATTTGTTATAAATTATCCATAGATAATCATTGTAAGCCACATAAGTAGAATATTGTAGAATTTATACAACTTAAAACACATCAAAGAAAATTCAAAAAATAATATGGGAATCTCAAATTTCATAACAAAATAAAGGTGATCTAGCAATGATGGGATTTGACTCAACTGGGTTGATTTATTCTAGATTGGCAGTGCATTAATGACTCAATCAAGGCAAAGGTTGTCTCAATTAGGTTGATTGATGTTTTCATGCTTCTGCCAGTTATTTCCTAACTTCATTTGCAACAATTCACCCTATAATCAATATATCTATAGAACACATATGCCACTAGCTTAAATTTAAGTATGGTTTTAATTTTGGAGCCATAAATCAATATACTTTTAATTGTTTTACAATAAGATGACTTATTCTAAAAGTTGTCCAACATCAGTATATGTTAAGCATCCAATTCTCAATCTTTACAATAGCTTAATATTTATTTATCAATCTTCTATTAGATCTCTATTAAGAAATTCTAGAATTTAATTTCTATTTTACTTACTTTTATCACTTTCACATAAAATGGAAAAGTAACTTGGAAATTGCTCAACCCCAAAGTATTGGGTTAAAGAACTAGCAGCAGGATTATACATCATTATATCCTACTCTAATCTTTTCAACACTCATAATTTAGTTCAAGTTACCAATACTATTTAGAATATATGCATAATATTGTCAAGTATTTTTAAATCTTTAGAAAAAATTAGCTTACTAGTTTCACTACTTGATAAAAGAGCGATCCAACTTTAACACCTACTTAAATGCTCCTCTTCTTTATTTTATGGCTTGATTTACTGCTAAATATAGAAATCCTCAACAATCATCATTCTAAAATTCATATTTGAAGAACTAATCACGGACTCATAGAATAAAAGAAGCATAAGGAAATAAACTCTATTTATACATAATTACTGACCTTGTTTCTTTAATTAACTCTCTTTTCCCTTTCTCCCCTTCACAATTTCCTGCAAACTTGAGATTTTAAAGTGGAATAGAAGATGAAGGGAAGAAAATGGTGGCTGGAATCAGTGGTTTATCCACTTAATGGTTGACCCTATTTCTTATACTAAGAGGTAGATTTTTTTCCTTAAGCAACCTTTGGTCAATCCTTCTAGAATCTTAGTTGTCATTTTCCTATTGGTGGCCCTTCAAAAATCTTAGTACAATATTTCTCTAGTCCCTCCTAAAATAACTTGATTACAATTTACCCTTTAACTCTAACTTTCTTTTCAATTTAAACCCCAAATACAAATATTTACGTAAGTTCTCAAAGTAATGGGTTAAAGAACTAGCAGCAGGATTATAAATCATTATATCCTACTCTAATCTTTTCAACACTCATAATTTAGTTTAAGTTACCAATAATATTTAGAATATATGCATAATATTGTAAAGTAGTTTTAAATCTTTAGAAAAAGTTAGCTTACTAGTTTCACTACTTGATAGAAGAGCAGTCCAACTTTAACACCTGCTTAAATGCTCCTCTTCTTTATTTTATGCCTTGATTTACTTCTAAACATAGAAATCCTCAACAATCATCATTCTAAAATTCATATTTGAAGAACTAACCATGGACTCATAGAATAAAAGAAGCATAAGGAAATAAACTCTATTTATACATAATTACTGACCTTGTTTCTTTAATTAACTCTATTTTCCCTTTCTCCCCTTCACAATTTCCTGCAAACTTGAGATTTTAAAGTGGAATGGAAGATGAAGGGAAGGAAATGGTGGCTGGAATCAGTAGTTTATCCACTTAATGGTTGACCCTATTTCTTATACTAAGAGGTACATTTTTTTCCTTAAGCAACCTTTGGTCAATCCTTCTAGAATCTTAGTTGTCATTTTCCTATTGGTGGCACTTCAAAAATCTTAGTACAATATTTCTTTAGTCCCTCTTAAAATAACTTGATTACAGTTTACCCTTTAACTCTAATTTTCTTTTCAATTTAAACCCCAAATACAAATATTTACTTAAGTTCCCAACCTTTATATTACATGAAATACCTAAAACAAATTCACAATTGTCAATTACATCCCTTAATTCAACCAGGGTAGAATTTGGGTGTTATAGCACTAATGCCAAATTCTTTTCATAGGTAGCAAACCTCTTCAGAGGCATTTTATACAATTATAAGAAATCATCATGCTCACAGCTTACATTTAATATATAAACTTATTCTGGTTAGACATGTCAATAGATGGCATCAACTAAACAATTCCTTTTGATTTTACATGCCAACAAGCTAACGCTTATCAGATATAAAAAAGTCTTTTATGGTTCTGCATGCGGACAAGTTGGCACTAATCAAATATAAAATAATCTTTTATGGTTATGCATGCTAACAAGTTGGCACTAATTAGATACAAAATAATTTTTTTTAGTTTTGCATTCTGGTAAGCTAGCACTAATTCAATAAAAAAATCATTTTGATTATGCATGTCAATAAGCTAGAGCTTAATCAAACTTCGACTAATGGTTAACATGTCTACAAGTGATGTTAACTAACCATTAATAAGAGATTCACTAACTCCAATACGCATCTTAAATCAAGAGATTCACAACCTCTTGTATGCATGTTAAAATAGAGATTTATTGCCTTTAGTATACATTTTTAATGAAATTAAAAGATTTATTGGCTCTAGTATGACTTTTAATCAAATCATTAAGAGATTTATTGCCTTAAGTATGCATTTTTTCCCTTTACTTTGAATTTTTGCTGACTTAGGCACTAGTGCATAAGTTTTTACAAAATTATGGGTGATTGTAGATACCGAATTTTGAGATAGCCTAGGTCAACCCGATAAGGAAAAATAATTCATATTTTAAATGGAAAGTGCAAACTCTGAGTTCCATCTTTGATTTGCAAAAATTTGTAAAATGTTTTTATGGATTTTAACTTTACTTGTTTTACAAGATTGAAATGATTTAAATTTTGAAAATTGGCCTTATTTTTTTATAATACATGGCCATCTGTCTTGGATTGATGCCCGTCTACGGCCCTATTGCATCTAGCCATCGCTAGATAAGCAATCCTTAGCCTATTCATGGATTAGTTACAGATACATATTTGTCACTGAGTCACGACTATAGGTAATTATATCAGATTAAAAGGCAATTTAGGATTTTAAAAATTATTTTCTCATGCCTATCATTTTTCATTGGTAGATGCCTATCTATAGGGTTTTTACAGTAGCTTTGCACATTTTTTATCTGCTAAAAACTTGGACAAAATATATTTTAAGAGATTAGATTTTATACATGATTTTTTTTATTTATTGGTAGATTTCAAAGGATATAGAGTTAGAAACAATTTAAACTCTAATTCCCTATAAGAACTAAAAACCTAGTGTTTTGAAGAGGGATTGATCATTATCTTCTATAGAGATAACCATTGATTTTAAAACTAAAAAGTTTATTTTTATATCTTAAGAACTAAAAGGTGCTATTTCATATCTTTTTTCACAATAATAAAAACACTTTTATTATTTTTTATCTATTAATCGAAACTTGTGGCATGATTTCCAGTATTACCAAAGTCTACTGAGGGTAATATTCAGGAATTTTAATTTTATTTTCTGTGTAGTGAGGAATTACATGCCATGTATATGATTTTTAATTCACTACATAAAGGTATTATGTAATTTTTCTTGTTTTTGATACCATGATTATTTTAATTAAATGTTATTTCAATATATCATCGCTATGATCATCAGAATGTGAAATAAAATATGTAGAATGCCATGATTTTGGGATTTTCCACCACTAATACATGTTTAATGTTCTTAAATTAAATTCTATTATTTATGTAGAATGACATGAGACCCTTAAGCTAGATATATAGGATAAGGACCCATATATCTAAAATAAGTTGAGGTTGCCATATGAAGGGTGTGACGTGCTCTAAACCCCGAAGGCATCCTGTTTGCTCTCGAAAGCCTACTTTTAAGGTTTGAGGCATAATAGAGGTTTATTTAGCTCATGAAAGCTAGTCACTTTGTAGTAATCAATGTTTTATTCCCATCTATTATTAATGATTAACCTATAAGCACATCTGCTAGGCACTACAAGATAAATATTATTGAGTTACCACCAAATAAAACATTTGAAAAGTGAGTTCTAACCTTATAAGTCTGAAGCCAGAGATAGTTTAGGACCTCACTCTTATTTATACATTTGGCTAGTGTTATATAAATTATTTTTAAGGATTAATTTATTTTATCTCTTTTCTCACATAAATTATCATGCAAGAAAAGTAAAATGCACTCAAACACATCAAAAAGTCATAAAAGCATACATATAAAAGCTATAAAACATGACATAAAAAGTATTAAAGAATATAAGAATAAATTTAAAGATGAAATCATACTTAAATTGGGGGATTTTATTGATTTTTTGAGGATGTTGGTCCTCACATGCCTATTTACAAAAGGCAGAAGTTTTAGTGTATTTTGGATAAAATAAAGGCATATAGACTACGTGGCTTAGGAAAGAGAATTGCGCTAAAATCATTTGTATTGAAGAAATAAAATCATTAATTTACATGTGATTTTGTGGGCAAAGATTGGAACATTAGTCCCTTTTTATTCTAGATAAATCCCACTCAAACTTGTTTAAAATAATTTATTGAATTTTAGTTATACACTCGAAAAACTATTTATTTGCAAATATATAAAGGAAGGCGTGAAAGAATAATACAAGTAAAACATGTGCAAATAAAGATACTAATTTTCTTGGGAACATTGGATTCCTCATGCTTAGTTTATAAAAAAATAATTTGTATGATTTTTGGCATAAAAAGTGGACCTTGGTCAATTTTATTTGGAAAATTTTGATTAATTAAGTAGAAATAGTCTTGGTATTGTTTTTAATTTAAGTGTTTAAAAAAATTTATTATTAAATTTTTGCAAGAAAATAAATGAATAATTATATTGGCCCAAAATAATAAATAAATGGAAAAACAAATAAATCTTAAGCTATTATGCTCCCCCTCATTATGCATCTCGACCTGAAATAGTAAAATGCATATTAAAATGTGATCAGAAAAAATAATTTGTCAATAACAAATTTTATCAAGTAGTAAATAATAAATAATTAATTAATAAATTCCAATAAATTAATATAACAATTAATCTTAAATAATAAAATAGGCAAAGCTAGTAAAATGCATGATGCAATCCGGAATTCATGCAACATTTGTTAGCACATGCATGCTAAAGCTTTTAAATAAAATAATTAAATAAATATATAATAAGATGAATTAAAAAATAAAATGAATATAAATAGTATTAACATTATAATAATATGCTAAAAATATATAAATAGTAATAGCAATAATAGTAAAAGTAATAATAAAAATAATAATAATTTTAATAATAATATTAATAATGATAATTATAAATATTATCATTAAAAACAGCAATAAGAATAATAAAAATATGATTGAATAAAATGAATTAAATATTGCACAAAATATAAATTATTTGACAATTAAATTATAAATATTAATTAATTAGGCTAATGAAGTAGACACAAATAAATTAACATTAATAAACAATATTTGAACATATTATAAATTAAAATGAAAAGGATGAATTAATATAATTAATTTATCAAAAATATTAATTAGGCTATTAAAAGATACAAATATAAAAGGTAATATTAATAACAAATGTATTTAAAATAATTTGAATAATGTAACATTGATAAATTAAACAATACAAAAAATGATATAAAAAGGGTAAAAAAATATTAATAACAAATATATAACATTAAAATATAATAACAAAATATATATATTATATAAAATTAAATATAATAGCTAATTAACAAATACATGATGATTACAAACTAAAGCAATTAAGTAATTTAATATAAAATATATATTATACTAAACAATTGAAAAAGAAAGATGGAAGAAAGGAACAAAAGTGAAATAAATGAAATTAATTTTAAGGGGATTCAAAATGGCAAGGAACTGTGCCAAAATCCCACTAGAAAAAAAAAGGCGTGAGTGGGATGAAGCATTGGTGGATGATGACATAGCATACAAGTAGCACGCAAAATGGAATAAATTTCTAAGGTTCATGAAATATTTTCATACATGTCAAAGTTTGGTCAAATCATGATATGGTCCGGGAAAAATTTTCAATGTCCATTTTAGGGATATATATGACCTCAATTTCAACTTTAATTACACCACTGGACTCGATTTAATTTGTACTTTCTAATCATGAAGAAATATTTTTATAGATTATGGGTTAACTATTCACTCTGGTATAACCTTATTATCACTATTCATGGCCCGAAAAATACTATTCTAAAAAATTAAAATCTTGGACCATTACATTGTTACTTAATTACATAATTGTTTATCCACTGATTTGCATTTTTGGCAACATTCATCCTTTATCTATACTTACAATTACTCATATAAATTTTATCCACTATTTATAATAACTTACATATTTGCTTCTTTTATACCCTTTGTTTACATAATTTTCACTTTTTCTTACTTCTTTTACAGCTTTTGTTCACATAATTTTAACTTTTTCTTTATTCATTTATCTTTGGTTAATATTAATTTACATATTTATCCATTTCTTATCAATAACTTAAATATATATACATTTTTCATCATCATTTACCAACTAATTCTTGTTTTGACCTTACGAAACCCTCGAGATAGATAAATAGGACATAGGCCCTATGAATCCATATAAGTTGAGGTGGCCATATAGAGGTCCAATGCTTCAACTAGCATCATACTATCTCTTTTTTTAATTGCCCTCACTTTCTTTCATCATTGTCTCATATTTACAGTGTGGATCGGCCTTTGGTCTACTATTACGAGTTACACGACTCGCTACTATGGTAAATGTCCTTATGGCCAGCCAATTATATCATACACCTTTGGTTTTGCTACTAAGTAATAAGGGCAAAATTATTTTTATAATTTTAATCAAAGTATGCATCATTCTTACATTTTCTCATATTTTCAAATCATATAACAATAAAACTCCACATCAGATAAACTGTATTCATCAAATCATTAATTTCCATCACTTAACCCATTCACATCAACTAACCATCATGTACCACATGGCCATCATATACCATTCCATACATATTATTTTATTACACTAATTCATCATTTTCATCCTTGATCATTTTTCTTTTACTTTATTGTCATTTCAAATTAATTATTCTTATCCAACATTTATGTCCATAATTTTATCCATATTATATTCTTATCATGTACCTTAAGTTCTTATACATCATTTTAATGCTCATATTTATATATATCAAGTTTCTTTTTTTATACTACTTTTAATATCTATAATTTCACTATCCTCATCATTCTGTCACTACTTATTTTCATTTATTTCACATTGGTTTCATGTTATGTTTTGTATATAATGGTTAACTTATATCATGTTATCTATAATTTCATCTTAAAGTATGCATTTCATATATTGCTTTGTTATTATTTCATTAAAATCTTCTAAGTATACACTTCAACCAATATGTATACCCTATCATTCATCTACTTTTTCATGTATTCTTATATCTTAAATATTCATTTGATTATTTTAGGCTTTTATTTATTTGTAAACATGCAATATTCAACTAGTATACAAGTGTACACCATTATGTCCATTTAATCCATATTATGGTGAAGCATAATTTCATTGTTTTTATCACCCATATTATGTTCATTTACAATCCTAATGATCATTCCATACTTACTTTTCAATTAAACATCATATTATCACCTTGTACACCTATGTATAAAATTCAACCTTCAATATATATAACATATATTGACTAGTTTTTCACACTAATTATCATTTATTTCATGTTCATTCATTAATTTACTAATTTATCTTAGGTTATTTCATTATTTCACTTATGTTCCTATAGTTACATAATAGGTTTCCATACTAACCTTCCTTTATTAGTCATATATCCATGCCTTTAAGTTCACAAATCAAATTTATTTATCATTTAATTTCATTTATTTACCATTTATTTGAATTAAAACACATGTTACATATAAGAACCCTAAATGACATAATAGGTTACAACTCTATTTTCACACTTTTAATCATACTTTCTTGTATTTTATTTCACCAATCACATTATTTAACATCTAATTTCATTTGTGTATCATCAATTTAATTTTTAACTCAACTTTTACACTAAAGTCCTAACTTACAAAACCTTAACCATATAAAGTAAATTAGTTTAGGTTGCCAAATACCTATTTTTTTGAGCTCTCACTCCATTTTTCTCTTTTCTTTTTTAACCTTTTCCTTCCTTTTTCCTTTGATTTCATTTGATTTTCCTTGAATTCCTACCTTGGTCGAATTCCTCCACGAGTTCTTTCCTTAATTATTTTGAGCTTTATCTCCAAACATTTTCTTCATAATATCATGCATTTTTCCCTTAAAATAGGTCATTAAGATGGCTAAAGATGAATATAGGGCCTTAGAATTATTTAAGGCATGAAATTTGGTGGGATTATGGAAGAAAAATAAAAAAATGGAAAAAATGATGGAAGTTAGAGATGACTAGAGAAATGGAGAAATTGCTGAAACTTTTTGGTTGTTTGGCTATTTATATCTATGTTAATTAGGCCACATCAGGTCCAACAAATTAGTCATAGTTTACTTAATAAATCAATATTTTGGTCCAATTATTTTTATACTTCTCTTGCTCCAATTCTAATAAAAATATGTCTATGATGATAGAAAAATATTTATTAGGCTATATGAATATTTTTAGATCCATCCCACACCATTTCCCAATTTGATAAATTTTCACCGATCCGAAAACTAATTTTTTAGTGTCACTATAAAAGAAATTTTTCATTTCCAATTAATTTTGCCATAATATTTCAAGTGAATCTCTATATTTATAAAGTTTTTGTAAGGCCTCTAATATTATTTTTAAGCACAAAAGATAAATTCATCGATCCAAAATCTAAAAATTCTAAGTTATCTAAAACTTTTTTTTTTACTTTCAAATATTAATTAGGATTATTTCTAGTGGATCCGTATAATTAGAGAATTTTTTTGAGGTTTGTGGAATATTTCAACTGGTTAAAGTTTGATAAACCCTAATACAATCCATATAAATTTTTCACTATCCATTTTGAAGGCTTATTCGACCTCAATTTCATCTTAAATTATACAACCAAACCCGACTTAATTTGTAATTCCAAATGATGAAGAAATATTTTTACGGGTTTCGGGTGGTACTATTCACTTTGTCATCACTATGCATGGGTCGAAAAGTACTATTCATAAAAAGTGAAATTTTGTATCACTATTTGATAGATGCCCATTGGTCACATCAAGTGATGCGGTGTTACAGTTCCTTGTTCCATCTTATACCATCCCTCACATTTTGTTTGGCTATCTTTCTCCTATTATGGCTATTTATGGCCTCTGTTTGACCTTTCTACAGTGTTTTTATGTTTATTTTTATTTTAAGTTGATTTGCATGCTTATTTATATTTTTGGATGTTAATTTTGATTTAGCCATGATTGTATACCCATTTTACTTATTTAATCTTCAGTCTAGAAATGCCCATTTATTTTTTTTTCATTATTATTTGTTCTAATTTATCACATGCTAATTATTTTCTCTTCGATGTGTTTTTTGAATAACTAATTTTTTTTACATGGGATGTTTTATAGAATTCAAGGTTGGAGGCCTTAGAGGATGTACCTTTTAAGGGTTCATTTATGGACCTTAATTATTATTTTATTTTGCTTTTGTTTTAATTTCTTTATTTGGGATTTCTAATAGTTAGAAATAAATGATTTTTCTTGCACACTAATTTAAATTATTGATAAATTAGTTTTACTAATTAATTAAGACTTTTATAATAAAATGGGCCAATATCCAATTTCTTCCTAAAATTGACTTAATAAAAGAATAATCCTTATTTACATTAAAATTGGGATCACTCAACTCATATTTTCGAAAAATTGCCAAGGAGTATTCATCCTTTTTAAAATATGCATGAGGGAAGTAATATTCCCACCCGAAATAAATTTCCCATTTTATGTATGTTATTTCTCCTTTTCGAACAATTTACTTTACCATTTTTCTTATGTGTTTGATGTGTGCATTTTCATTTATTTTTTAAATCATGTGAGAAGGGAGGCAAATAGTTGATCATAAAAACTCATTTATGAAAATAACTAACCAAAGTGAGTGATGTTCGAAACCATCTCTAGTTTGAGCATTATAAGGTTAATATCTCTTTCCTAAGATACTATTGGGTGGCAACTACAAAATACCTGCCTTTTAAGCCCATATAGATGCCTTTGTAGGTTGACTACCAATAATCAAAACTTGGTACCTCGAGATGCTTTCTCATGCCTTTTGAGGCCTAAGATTTGGCAAATCAAATCCCTTTTCTATTATGAAGTAGCCAACCTTTATGAACTTTTTGACCCTTTATCTAGTCCTGGACCTTAGAAGTTAGCCTCCAAAAATGATTCGGATTCCAGCTTGAAGTGTTGAGGGGGTTCGATGCACATCACAAATATCATTTCATAAAAAAGCAAAACCTAACTAAAATATTTGAAATATTTTACCTTTGTGGTTTGTTGTTTAATTGAAATGGCCTCGTTTAGAGTTATTGCAAACCCCCAATGTTCGATTTTAGGCACCTCCAATTGTATTAATACTAAAAAAAGGTACAATAATACACCAATATGAGCAAAGATCAAAATTAGGGTAGGGATTAGTAACCCTAATTCAACTGTAGAGAAAAGCGAGAAAAATAAAGATTTTCTTTTAGAGTTTGGAGGCCATTGTGTGCTACACTCTTATTTTGACTTTAAGTGATATTTATACTCCCTTAAGGTTTGCCTAGGGCTAGATTTATATTATTTTAGGTTTAATTTTTGTTGAGTGTGTAACACCTATATACCCACTAGGGATAAACATAGGTGTCACGACTATCCAATATCATACTCTTATCAAATTTAACCGATATTAAAATAAGTAATTAACTTAAATGACTTTGGTTAGGAAATTACGTTTTTGTAATAAATAAAATTTTAATGCTTTAACAAGTCATTAAATACTTAGTTTAATATACATTTCAAGTTGTTACACTGTATACAATAATTTTAATAGTCTATATTGTACATTCTGGAAACCATTCATGGATGCCAATTTCTTAGCCTCCAACACATTTTTAACTCCTTACCTACTCAAGAAATAATTCAAATGCTCAGCCGTATTTAATAAAAATTTGACATATTACTACTAAATAGTCATATTATCTTAACCACTGTAAACAATCATTATTTAAAACTACTAATACATTATTTAGCTATGTAAATTACCTTTCTCTTTCATGACTTATCTATAACAATACTTACTGTTTCTATCTATCACGAGACTATCATTAGTTTTAATTATATACTTTTGATTACTATTTATTCCAGGGTCTTTTTAAGGTAATACATTAGGACATTTAAGTACTTCAGATTTGTTCTCTATCATTAGAATATTAATAAACCTAGAGTACTAGTACTTATCGTCTATCAATTATTTAACACTTACTTTTACTATCCTCTATAGGACTATAAATACCTTTATATTTGCATACATATAAGCTATTCATTTAAGTTCATATACCTTAACAAAACATATGATCCATTCTATACGAATGGCAAAGCCAAGTAATTAAAAGTTCATAATCCTCATATACCATTTCACATATAACATTTAAAAGCCTAAGAAAATAAAAATTAAAAATTAATTCAATCAAAATTGACCTATATAAATTGTGAGTTTTAACAAAAACCATCAATACATCCATATTCATACTCCATTTAGGGCAGTTAGATCAATATATATTGTAACGATCTCCCTAAGTAAAACCCATTAAGTTTCAAAGTCCATTAATTTGTTAAATTATCATCAAAATTGAAGTATAAGTAATAACAAATTAGTTAAATTTTGGCAAATAGGATTGAGATCGTAACTCCTCATTGCAAAGCCTATATTAATAGCAAAATCAAAAACTTATTTATAAGTCATCTACATATATGGACCCATCCCCTGGAATAAATTTTATACCATTTATTAAAATTATTCTCCATTTTGTTTTATACCAAAGAAATTTTAATTCAAAAGTTGTAAGCTTCTAAGAGTCAAGTAATACCTTTAAATATGTGACATGATGTCTGCCTAGCCACTCCTATGTGTTAATGTCCTATGGATATCATCTGAATAAGCCATTCATTGTGTAAAATTATATAGCAAATAGCCAATTGATTGATTCAAAGTCATAAGTTTCTTATTGTTTAGAGATAATTTATATTACTACACCTCTAATTAGATTTAACACAGTGACGAAGGGATATAGGTGGGAGATGTAGAGTTAGAAAATGGTTTAGTAGTGATTAAATGGCATATGATAGAAATCTTCCTTGCTTTGGTTGCTAAGATTGAAATAGAAAGTAAAGTAGAAATCTAAAAACTACATACAATGAAGCTACATATAAATATTAGGCCTTAATGCTCTCTTTCCTTAACTCCAAAAATCTTATACTTTAAATAATTTAAAAAGGTAGTATTTTAGCATTAGCTATCTCTTTTAGGTACACTCACCTTACACTTTAAACATTTCTTCCAAACATATATCTAGAAGAGATAGGGTCCATTTTCTATATAGATCTTAAACTATAATAGGTGATGCCTTCACTTAGAAGCTAAATCCTAAGCTAGAATGGGCAAAAACCAAAAAAGATAGCTAGAATTTAATTGATTTGAGTTGATTAATATAAGCATAAGCTTAAGTATACATATGACAAATTTTATGCCTATCATCCAAAAGTAACAATTAATGGTCAATTAGAATTAACTCAACATGTTATTGGGATTTACTTATTTTTTGATAATAAGTAATGATGAAAAATTAAAACATTGCCATGGGCCTTTTTAGAACAAAACACACATAACCATAAAGAGAGATTAGAAAAAGAGGAACTCACAAAAAAGATGGCTTTTTTAGCTAAACTAAAGATCTTGGAGTTGTTGCAATGTCAAAAGAATGAGAATGATAGGTAATTATGCTGCAATTATATTATGGCATAGAGTACAGTGCCCGAGTTTAAAGAACCGAATCAGTGTAAAATAATTATAGAGAATAATAAATTTATGTAATGTACAAAATGAAGACATTGCAATAATAAAGTACACTATTTTATGAATCACACGCGATGATCTAAAAGATAGTAACCTAGCATAACTAATTTAGATCTTAAAGCTCAACTGAAAATTTGTTGAGGGTTATAAAATTGAAATATCAGCTTAATAATACATCGACCAGTGCAAATGCCTCAGCATTTGCCTCCACAATCAGAGATAATGTCTAGCATACATTAAAAATACCAAGAATTTATCTAAACATTTAGACAAAAGGAAGATAACGGAGGCCTAACAAGAAATGTGACTTTTAAATGAAAAAAAAATCAGAATATCAAAAAGAAAAAAACCCAAAAAATTTTACTAGGTCTTAAATAAATTAGAACAAAATAAAATGAAATTGCTTACCCATTTTAATACATCGATTAGCCTAATAGATTCCTAAATCCTTAAAATATCCCAAATTTGGTTATTTAATCATGAAAAATGCCCTATCTTCCAATTTGCTTGAAAGACCATAAATAAAGTGATGTCAACTAGTATTAAAAGAAAAATAAGGGGTGCCCTAGACCGATTGGAGTAGCAAAAATTAAACATGATCTTTCAAAATAAAAAAAATAAAATAAAGTAGCCAAGCAAGGTGGATAGCCAAATGGAGAGCAATCGAAACTTCTACCATTTCCATTAGGTTTATATGAGTCTGCATTTTAGAAGATACAATAGAAATGGGTTTGCATTTTTGAAGATTTTTTCATGTTTTAGTATTTTATATTTTATCCTTTATAAAATAATTATACATTATACTAGCGGTAAATAATTTTGTGTCTCACCAATTTTGTTTAAGGTAATAATGACCGAATTTGTAGCCTTTTAACCACCAATTCTAAGCTTCTCATTAAATAATAAAAAAATTAAGATTTAATGATTTGATTAAATTTCCTTCGATGTTTGCTATGTTTTTACGATTAGATTTTCATCCCATTGCTAAATATTTGTTATTAAAAATCAAGTTTCTTGTAGTGAAATCACTTAGCAAAGATAACAAATAACCTAGTCAAAATATCTAACCAATTTAAATAGCATAGATTAAATCCCATGTTTAATTTTAGGATTTAGTTAAATATGACCCAAATCAAACTATTACGCTGGTGACTTAATCTCTGAGAATGGCAAAGCCAAGTAATTAAAAGTTCATAATCCTCATATACCATTTCATATTAGACATTTAAAAGTATGAGAAAATAAAAATAAAAAATTAATTCAATCAAAATTGACCTATATAAATTGTGATTTTCAATAAAAACCATCAATACATCCATACTCATAATCCATTTAGGGCAGTTAGATCCATATATACCATAATGATCTCCTTAAGTAAAACCCAATAATTTTCAAAGTTCATTAATTTATTAAATTGTCATCAAAATTGAAGTATAAGTAATAACAAATTAGTTAAATTTTAACAAACATGATTGAGATCGTAACTCCTCATTGCAAAGCCTATTTTAACAGCAGAATCAAAAACTTCTTTATAGGTCATCCAAACATTTGGACCCATCCCCTATAATAAATTTTGTACCATTTACTCAAATTATTCTCCATTTTATTTTGTGCCAAAGAAAATTTAATTGAAATGTTTTAAGCTTCTAAGAGTTAAGTAATACCTTTAAATATATGAATTGATGTCTGCCTAGCCATTCCTGTGTGTTAATGTGCTATGGATATCATCTAAATAAGCCATTCATTGTGTAATATTATATAGCCAATAGCCAATTATTTAATACAAATTCACAAGCTTCTTATTTTTTTGAGATAAATTATATTCCTACACCTTTAATTAGATTTACACAATGAGGAAGGGATACAGGTGGGAGATGTAGATGATATTAGAAAATGGTTTAGTAGTGATTAAATGGCATATGATAGAAATATGCTTTAATTTGGTTGTTAAAACTGAAATACAAAGTAAAGTAGAAATCTAAAAACTACTTACAATGTAGTTACATATAAATATTAGGCCTTAATACTCTCTCTCCTTAACTCCCATAATCTTATGCTTTAAATAATTTAAACAGGTATTATTTTAGCATTAGCTATCTCTTCTAAGTACACTCATCACCTTGCACTTTAAACATTTCTTAGAAACATATATCTAGAAGAGATAGGGTCCATTTTCTGTATAGATATCAAACTATAATAGGTGATGCCTTCACTTAAAAGCTAAATCCTAAGCTAGAATTGCCAAAAACCAAAAATGATAGCTAGAATTCAATTGATTTGAGTTGATTAATATAAGCATAAGCTCAAGTATACATACTGCAACTTTCATGCCTATCATCTAAATGTAATAATTAATGATCAATTAGAATTAACTCAACACATTATTCGAATTTACTTATCTTTTGATTAAAAGTAATGATGAAAAATTGAAATAATGCCATAGGCCTTTTTAGAACAAAACACACATAATCATAAAGAGAGATTAGAAAAAGAGGAACTCGTAGAAATGATGGCTTTTTTTAGCTAAAATAGATAGATAGAGCTGTTGCACTGTTAAAAGAATGATAATGTTAGGTGATTATGCTGCAATTATATTATGCCAAAAGTGTAGTGCCAAGTTTAAAGAACCGAATCAGTGTAATATCATTATAGAGAACAATAAATTTTTATAATGTACAAAATTAACACATTGCAATAATAAAGTACACTATTTTATGAATCACACTCGATGATTTAAAAGATCTTACTGCCTACCACAACTATTTTAGATCTTAAAAGCTCAAAAAAAATTTGTTGAGGGTTATAAATTGAAATATTAGCTTAATAATACATCTACTAGTGCAAATGCCTCAATGTTTGCCTCAACAATTAAAGATAATGTCTAGCATACATTAAAAATACCATGAATTTATCTAAAAATGTAGACAAAAGAAAGATAATAGAGACCTAACAAGTAAGAAATGTGACTTTGAAATGAAAAAAATAATTAGAATATCAAAAAGAAAAACCTAAAAAATTTACTAGGTCTCAAATAAATGAGACCAAAATAAAACTAAATTGCTTACCCATTTTTATAGATCTATTAGCCTAATAAATTCATAAATCTTCAAAATATCTCAAATTTGGTTATTTAATCATAGGGAAATGCCCTATCTTCCAATTTGCCTAAAAAACCATAAATAAAGTGATATTCAACCAGTATCAAAAGAGAAAGAAGGGGTGCCCTAGACCGATTGAAGCATCAAAAATTAAACATGATCTTTTAAAATAAAAAAAAAGTAGCCAAGCAAGGTGGATAGCCAAATAGAGAGCAATCAAAGCTTCTACTATTTCCATTGGGTTTATATTAGTCTACATTTTAGAAGATACAATAGAAATGGGTTTGCATTTTAGAAGATTTTTTCAAGTTTTAGTATTTTATATTTTATTTTTATACAATAGTTGTGAATTATACTAGCAGTAAATAATTTTGTGTCTTACCAATTTTGTTTAAGGTAATAATGACCGAATTTGTATCCTTTTAACCACCAATTATAAGTTTCTCATTAAATAATTAAAAAATTAAGATCTAATGATTGGATTAATTTTCCTTCAACATTTGTTATGTTTTTAAGACTAGATTTTCATCCCTTTGCTAAATTTTAGTTGTTAAAAATCAAGTTTCTTTTAGTGACATCACTTGGCAGAGATAACATATAACCTAGTCAAAATATCTAACCACTTTAAATAGCATAGCTTAAATCTTATGTTTAATGTTAGGATTTAATTAAATATCCCCCAAATCAAAAAATTACGCTAGTCGTTTAATCTTGCTAAATTGAGTAAAGTTATGCCTAAGTGTCAAGCATGTTAATCACACTTTGACCCTTGTGATATCTCTTACTTTAAAAATCCTCTGCTTGTAACCTTTGATGATAACAAGATGCTTAATAATATTTTTACATAACCTTCTCTACTATGACCATGTTAATATTTTGTTCAGGTTTCTTCAATGCTAGCAAAATTTAGATAAATACTCTAAGCAAGATACTCTTTTTTATTTGTTTTGCAATACATTGCTTATGTTGATAATCTATACATAATTTCTAACTACACTTGCTTATTTTAAATATTAATATCATCCAACTGTAGCTTTAGCATATATTAAGCTTTACTCCTAGCATTGACTTTACATTTATTTAGGTGAATTTTTGTTCGAAGCAAGAGTTAGTGTCGGGATAACAACGGCCAACAAACTTAGATGTCTAGGGTTTATGTTATACCATTCTTTTCATATGTACTGAGTATAGTTTGTAAAGACTCATTTGTTATTGTTATCTATTAATATTGGATAATTTATGTATCTTTTATTAGGTTCCTACCTTCTTGTGCTCTCTTGAGGGGTTAGGGCATGTGAATTTTGTGTTATTAGAGCTTAGGTTTAGGCAATTCTAGCCTAACTAGAGATTTAGTGATCTGTACCTACTTATGTTAGTTACGTGTTATATGTGATTGGCCAGGTATTGTTTGTCTTGATTCTTTCTTTTGCCTTTATATTGATACAAGTTATAGCATAAAAGTATTTGAGGATGTTGTTATTGTTAATTTGATTGAATTAAATTATTTTCTTTCAAGTCTGATCTATTCTCCATTTTTAAGGGGTTATATTCCTAATTCTCCAAGGATAAATTTTGATTAAGATAACTCATAGTATGGAAATAGCATTCTTTATGTTATGCTTCTCCTTAATAATGCTTAAAATTGACTAAACTGCTTAAGAATAGTGGGATATGTTACATAGGCTTGCGAGACATGAGGTGCCCTAGAAGTTTCTAATAGTACCTATGTATATTTAATAATGATGTACTTAACTCTAATAATTCTACCTGATTATGAAATATGGGATTTGAAAATAAAAGGGATTATGGGATTAACACTCTATACTCGAGTATATGTTAGAACTTGATATACAAAGATTTCTTATTAAGAAATTAAGGAAGAAGTCTATAAATAAGGATGGATTGACTAAATTATTAAATTGTGAAATTATTGAATTTTAATTAAGGATGGGTTAATAAGCAATACATTATTAAAGATCATATTTTCCTACAATTAGTAACTTATAGAATCAGGATTTTATGGCTTTAGTAACTTATGGAACTTGTTTTTGATTACTATATAATGCAATCTCAATCTTAAGAGACTGTAAATAACCATGAAGAGGTATGTAACTCCATTACCTTTATACAAAGTTCTAATAGGGTAAAGTGAAGGATTTAAATGTGTTTCCTGGGGAAAATGTTTGATAATTTATTAAAGAAATTTTACAAAGCTTCTAAAATTTATAGTACTATATGGAACAAAATTAGTTGAATTAAGAGATATAAAGATTTTATGTCTCATTGTATGAAATTTTTAGTGAGGATTTTATAAATCATAGCTAGTTGGATTAGGTACTACCAATTGTCTGATTAATTACAATTGAATAAGATACTTCAGTGTATATGGAAAGTAAGGCTATACACCTTTTTTAGTTTCCACATTCTTAAAAAAAGAGAAAGAAAAAATGAAATTTAAGTAAAAATAGATGGGTTTGATATTTTTTACATAAATACCTTACCTAAAGAAATGAGTTATGATAAAAATTTGATGGCTATCTAACTGTAAGGACCCAAAATATACCTTAGCATAATTTAGGGAATTTACTATATTTAGTGAAAGGTTAAATTAAAGTTAAAAATAAAGTTTGTAAGGGTTAAAATGTAAATAATAATTAAATAGAAGTAGGTTTATATGTAAGAAATTGAGAAACAAGAGGCCATTATAGGATAAAAGGAAAGATAAGGGATTAGAAAGGAGATTTTACATTTAGTGGATGGTTGGGTAGCTTTGTAAATTCATGGTTTCCATTTGTTTAGTGGTGGCTTAATGATTCAAAAATGTGGCTAGTGGAAGGGGTAAAAAGATAAAAACTAAGAATTCATTTTGGGCGTTCTTCTTTGAGGGTTTTATGATAGAGAGAATGGCTTCAGCAAAAAAAATATTGAGTTTTTTTTATTCTTTGTGCAAAGATTCACTTTGTGTTTGATTTATTTTGAAATTAAAGGAGAAGGATCAAAGCAGTTGGGTAAACTCAAGGGAAAGGAAGTGGCTTAGAAAGAAATTCAAAGATTTTGGAAGAAGCCAGGTTTGGGATTTTTATTTCCTAATTCTTCTTATGCATGTGTATGGATATCATTTTTTTATGCTTGGATTACTTAATTTTAATGGTAATTGATTAGTTTTTTTAGGGTTAATGAGAGATTTAAATTGGAAAATCGTGTTTTTGAATGTTGAGAAAAAACTGGGTGTTGTTCTTATGAACTAGGCTTCTTGTTTTGCCTATATCTGGAGTTGTAGACCTTGGATTGTGGTGATTAAAAAATATAGTTAAAATAGATTCAATTATCTATAATTCATTATAAGGAGTCGTGGCTTGATTATATTATTAAGGAACCCATAAAATTCGTACAAATGAACTATTTTAAGTTTGTAAGTAGTTTTGACAACTTCCCAATGTTTTTAACATAACTCATTGTATTTAAGTCATAATTAAGTTAGATATGATTATATGTAAACTAGAATATAGGAAAACAAGTTTTTAGAAGGAACCTAGAGCTAAATATACTTATAAGTCATCAAAATATTCACTTGAAAATTTAATAGAGCTATTGATTTCGGTTCTGGAACATAATGTAGAAATATGATATATTTCCTTGTATAGTGAGAGAAATGCTATGAGATTAAATTCTATAAAAATAGACTTCTAAATCTATAATTTTTATGAGAAAGTAAAGCTTAATTTTACCCCTAAGATTGTCAAATTTTAGCTTAATTTCGGACAAGTACACGGCATTATCTATAGAAACAGTATTCAATTAAATAATAGTATCTTGAGTTTTGGAGATGATATTGAAATGATTTTTGATGTTCCAGAAATTGGAAACACAAGGGAACATGTTTATAAAAGGATATTTTTGCTAAAAATGATGTTTTTCAAGTTAAAAATGGCATAGGAATTGGATTTTAAATTCTATCACTGTGCAAAATTCTAAAGACAAAATTTTTAATGTTTAATGTTAAATGTTGTTATGTTAAATTTATGTATGCATGAAAATACATTGATTTACAAATAGCATGTAAAATAATTGATTGAAGTGTTATGTATAAACATGTATGTTCAAAAACATGTACATGGCTGGTTATGTGAAATTATGCTTATATATATATTTAATCAAATGATAGTGTATATTTTTTATACAATTATTCAACTACGAAATAGATAATGAAAAGTTTCAAGAATGATAAATGAAATTTGATGCCATAAAATGTATATAAAGTACAATAATTGAAGAAGAAAATATGAATATATATAAATACATATACATGAATGCTGCAAGTTGTATATATGAACGTACATAATTGTCCATATGGATGCATATGATTTATATTACCACAAATTGAATGTGCATGTATATGTATGTTTAAAACATTGAAATATATGCTGATAGATATGCCACTGTTATATATTTATATATGAACCACTACATATATAATTATGTTATATGCTGAATGGGGATAGTAAAGTACGTATAAATGCTGATACCATCATGCATGAACATAATAAAGATGTTGAAATGAGATAGTATATATATATGCCCAAACAATTATATGCTTAGGAATATACCTAATTAATATCGATTTCATGGATTTACTAACACACTCTAGTATTAGACATCAACCTTAAAATGTAAATAAGGATGATTAAATTTACTTGGTTACATTATGCTAATTAATTATGCTTGTCGGTGAAATATGTTTAAGAGTAATGATATAAAGCATATTTTCATAGTGAATTGTATAAATATGCAATTATATAATGATAACATACATGTGTACATTTATCTCGAGATAACTATAATTCCTATAAATGTGTTATATGAGTATGATAGAAAAATGTGTAAAAAGATATACATACTCAATATATGATTCTAAACTTTACTGTATATCTTGAAGTAATTGGAAATATTGGTATATATGTATATAATAATTGAATATTGGAATTTAAGATAGCATGATGATAAGTATCGTTATCACATACATGGGAATGAACAACATGCATTTGAATTGATTAAGAGTACAACTTATTTATGCTCATACATGTTTGTGATATCATATTCATATAAAGTCTATACATGAATAGGTATATGAAACTCCACACATAGTTGTACATATATACATAAATATCTATATGTAATTAGAAAGACAAATCAAAGGGATTTAATTGTTACTTACATTGAGTCTAGGATGTGGATAGATAGGTGTGCCTATGAGGCTACCTTGCAACTATTTTAGAATAGTTTTGACTCATTTGGATCAATTTGAAATTAAAAGTTATTACGGCCCTATTTGGGTTTAAAAGTTAGTGTTGATTTAAACAACCCTATTTGGGTTGTAGCCGATCCCGTTTGGGTATGCTTGATTGGTGTAAGTTATTTATTTGATCCCAATTTGGGTCTCATATTCTATTAGACCCTTTTTTGGTTCATTGATTGTCCTTCGGGAACTTTATATTGACCCCATTTATCAACTTCTTTAGAATAGTGCAAGCTTAACTACAAAGGTTAAAAAAAGTTTAATGATAAATTTAAAGTCTCATAAAGTATGAAAGTTCTTAATTGACTTCATACTATTTTACATATAGAATTCATTTTATTGTAAATAGAACATGCATCTACAAGAAGACCACACAATAAAAATATGTAAGCAATATTATTAGTATCAAAAATACATGCTAGCTTGTTAAATGATGAACTTGCATTGTATTAATGCTTTGATTATAATGTATGATTTGTAAAGAAATATGTGTTAGAGTATAAGGTATTATATTATTGAATTAACACAATAATTGTCATAATTACATAAGCATTTTTCCATGTCAAGGAATATAAGAGTTATACAGTAACACCCATTCTTTGTAATGTTTTTATATGGTTATATCTATATGTGCTCGTAATGTTGGTATGTGCATATCTAATGTGTGTATAACAAAGATAGACAAGAATAAATGAAAAGATAATTTCAATATATATGGAGATTGTATATGAGTTCGATAATAAATAATTATGCTTTTATGGTTTAGCATCAATTAAGAAACTAATCATATAATACATAGTTGAATTTAAGACCATAGGATGTTGGAGCTTACATGATTATATATGGTGAATGAAGCATCAATGTAAATTTTTACAGTTTAACTTTATGATTTCCATAAGTGGATATAAATGTTGAATTTTATTCATTTCTTAAAATAAATTATTGTTATAATTGAGGCATGATGTGTGCTTATTGATGATCACTGTGAGTGGTCATTTATCATGATTTAAGTTCCCCACTAAGCTTTATAGCTTAGCATAGGTATTTCATCCGTGTAGGCTGCGGAGATAAAAGTTCATCTTAGGGTTGATATCTGTAGTTTGTTGGCCAACACAAATAAATGAAGATTGAAAAGTATATAGCCTTCTTTTTGGTTTCTTTTTGTATTTTGAGGTTTTTATTTTGTGTTGGAAATCTTGTATAAGTACAGTTATTTTGTATAAGTAGAATTGTAATGTTGTTAAAGGACTCTTATATAATTAAGTATTATACCTTAAAGTTTTTATATCTGTGTTGAGTTAAGCTTTTGTGTAAGACAATCCTTATGGTAAGGTTTTCTATTTGATAGAACAGTGATACATGATTAAATATTTAAATTATTGATATCGTTAGGATAAGAGAATTAGGGTGTCACACTAACCAAGTATTGTCGTAATACAATATGAGGTATTATATAGGGCAATATATAGAATATACGTTATAATATGATATTCTCCTAATCTTATTTACTTTCTGTCAGTGAGTTATGTCTAAAACATAAGTCAAGACTGGTTTAAGAATTTGAAATGAAGAGACTATATGAGAACTAAATAAAAATTACTATTAATCATGCATTTATAAATATGGGTTGAAAAAGGTTGCTTTCATTATTTCACTTATAAATGCTAGTGTGGTAAAATAAATTCAAAGTTTTAACTCGATTGGTCTATAAAAAAAGGATGTAAGAGAGAGAAAGAGTTTGATAAAGTTGTTTGTTAGAATTGCGTAGATGAAAATTTTCCTTTATGCTTATAACCTAGATTAAGTGAGCCATGTGTTTATGTTTACATGTTTACTATGTATAGTAATCTTGATATCAAGAAATAAAGCAAGAGAACTATGATAAATATTTTTATATTATTGTTATATTCTAAATGTACTACACTCAGCATTTCAAATTTCATATTATCTATAAATTCTAATTGCTCTATACCAACATAAATAGTAAATGGGAAACACATGTTGGATTTGTTGTTAGAATGTAATATGACTTTTAAAGCAAATGTTGATATGCCTATGTTAAAAATAAAAAGTAAATCATTGAAGGGAATCTAATAGACTATGAAAAGGAAAATTTAAGCTTATATTTTTTATAAATGGAAGAATGTGCATGTGTTGTGCTTGAAAGCAATAGTTATTAATATGAATTAATACTTATAAGCTTAAAAGAGCCTTGTATGAAAGTTTTTGAGACTACATACATTGTCTCTCTTATTTAATTTTTAAAACTACCATGTTTCTCATGTTTAACGTTGTAATGCCCTTACACAAAAGGCTCCCACAAATCTATCATTCACATCAATTACAAGCATTCAGTTCTTTGATGAAAGCATTAAATAACTCCACTTGCATTTCAATCATATTATCACTATGCATAGCCCAATTCCACTTTTACTATTCTTATCACTTACATTCCTATAACTCTGTCTTTATCACAATCAATATTTATCCAATACTATCCCTCTTAATTTCTTTTTTTTCTTCATTTTATCAAATTTAACTTTTTATCCAACTTTATCTCCCTATAATGATAATCTTATCTTACGATCAAATAGTTATAGCGCTCAATGAACTTCCTATCAATTTCCTTTAGATAATTACAGTGTTATATGCTTACAGATATTGTTATAGTGTAATATTATAAAGTAAAGGAATAAGCATGACAACTAATATGTGTATGAACATAGTTAATGCCAACAAATAAAGTTTAGTTCTGGATAGATATGAGTTTAGGTCTATAGGTCATCCCCATTTATGACCATAGTTTGACCCTATTTGGGTCCATAGGCTTGACTTCCATTGCAATCACTTAATAACAAAAGTAACACAAGTGATTATGGAAAATCTAGATAAAGAAAACCATATATCTCATGCAAAACTATCATTCTAAGAATCAAATTCTTTTGTTTACGGACAATCTAAGACTTAGCATAAAGATCCTATAACACCCTAGTTCTCTTAACCTAACGATATCAATAAGTAAAGTCCTTAATCATGCATTACTATTTTGTCAAATAGAAATAATATGAGTTAGTTTTCTTATGTGTGTGTAAGTCCATAACATTTTTAACAATTTTCAAAAATAAAACACCAATGTAAATACATAGTTAAGCTTAGAATGAATGTACACATAAGTATACAAATGATTTTACACTTGAAACTCTAAAAACACCATAATCCTATCTTTTAGCATTGAAACCCAAAGGTCATCTCCTCTAAACAACTCAAAAATAAAACTTATAATCACTTAGATCTTTAAAGGTTGTAATGGGGTTAAGGTTTTTGTTATCAAAGAATGGACAATAGATAATAAAAAAAATAGCGATTCTAAAATAAAATAGACTAATGTCTCTAAAATTTCAATCTACTAAGTACACAACCCTTTTTTCCATACTTGATTACTTAATTCCAAACATATTAAGCACTTTTGAGAGAAAATATCAATGAAACACCTCCCAATTTCACAATTCATCCACTTTTTAGAAGTCACTGTTGCTTTTCCTTGTAAATACCCATACTTAAGGTTTTGTCATATATGCTAGCTTTATTTTAAAATTTCTTTCTTTTTTCATACTCACTTCATGCTGGCAATGCAATAATAAAAATGGATAATTATAAGGTAAAATTTCACTATTCACTTTACTTCATTAATAACCCTTGATAATAAAATCAAAACCATCTTTACTACACCCTTTACAATACCTAATTCATATTAAGACATTCAATCCTAGAGTGGCCAATTCTAGAAGGGAAAATAAAGGCTATTAAGGCTATATGTATAATATAAATGAGTGCAACAAGAAAAATAAATATGGCACACATTAAGCATGTCTCATTAGTCTCAAAATGGCTAACAAGAGATAAATGTATCATAAAGGGTAGAAAAATAGTCTTTTAATGGCTAATGAGAAAAAATATGCCTATATCACTTTCTAAGTTGAATTGAGAAGTTTATATGCTTTGAAGGGTGATGACGAAGGTTTTAGTGTTCTAAAATTTCTTACTAAACGATTTCAATGCATTGTTTTTTTCTTAAAAAGTGGAAACTAACAAATATAAGCCAAGTTTAATGTTAAACTAGCTAAATATTCATGAAACAACATACTTGTTTTAGTGCTAAACTAAAGTTTTAAACACTACATATTCTAAGTTCAAGTTCAACTAATTCATTTTTTAGAATAAAACCAGGGCAAACTAAGCTAAATATACAATACATGATATTGGGACTAACTATATCATTAACATGTAAATTAAAAACTAAACTAAATAAATTGAACAAAAAAAAACTAAACAAAATAACTAAAACAATTCATTATCAAGAAAAGAGAACTCCCTTAAATTGATCTTCCAAATTCTAGCTTAGCTGATCTCTATCCCCCTCTTTAAAATCTTGCTATCCTTAGTAAAGTTACAAAAGTATGAGTATGCTCTCATTACATAAATTTTTGATGAATGAGTAAGTCCCAAAGAGAAATGGAGACTATATGAATACCATACTTGACTGAAAACAATACTAGCATAGGCAAAGGACCACAATCAAGCCAAAAGAAGGCATAAGATCAATATAACTTAGTGAACAATGATAATATGCCTCTAGAACCAAAATAGTACAAAATAAAGGCTAAAAAATCATGGTTAATAAGTGAAAACATGCACCTAAGCCAATATTGCTTAAATGCTCAAAATATAATATCAAATATGCATGATTGACAACAAGAGTGTGAATGAATAATCTCAAGTCTAAAGCTAATTTGTGATTGTTTGGCTTAATAAGATGAAGATAAAGATTTTAGATTGGCCATGGTAAACATAAAATAACAAAACCAATTTAAATACAAACTCAACCTATATCATTCCAATATTAAGGTTCAATTCCTAAAAATAAGTAGCTAAGAGTAAATGGCATGCAAAGAAATCATATCTCAAGTTATAATTAAACTCTAACAAATCTATATTTAAGAATAATAAAACTACACCAATTCATACATATTAATCTCAGCAAGTAAATTGAAGTAATTGAGTAATACAAAATATGCTTGCTTAATGAAAAATGCCCTTAAATCTTCAAACAGAAAAATAAAAGCTTAAACATCATTTATAGGGCCTAAAATAGGTTGTTATAGAGGGAAAATCCTTGTAAAAGTTTTCCATCTTGAAATAAGCTTTTCAGAAACATATTATAATAGGAATTTGGACACCTATAGCAAAAGTTATGATAAAAAAGGTCCTTGTCGTGATAATGAAACAATTAGACACCAATTATAGTCACTAAGCAAACTAGATAAAGATAAAGTGCAAGTGAGGCAAAACTAAATCATAGGTGTGCTTTTGAGTGAGTGCTTGCGTGAGTGA
Source organism: Excoecaria agallocha (assembly GCA_037975025.1). Taxonomy (NCBI): domain Eukaryota; kingdom Viridiplantae; phylum Streptophyta; class Magnoliopsida; order Malpighiales; family Euphorbiaceae; genus Excoecaria; species Excoecaria agallocha. The sequence continues at coordinate 431,666 of JBBPFJ010000111.1, forward strand.
GATGTGTGCTTGAGTGAGTGCAAGAATGAGTGATAGAGTGCTTTAAGTGAATGGGTGACTGATTTAAAGCCAAAACTAAAGGCTTGGGTGAGGGAAAGGAAGAACTTAAGTGAGTGTGTGCAAAAGTGAGGCAAATTTTTGGGTGAGAGAGTGTTAAAACTAGACACTCGACTGAGTGAGGGAAGGCTATCATGAAAGGGGGCTGAAATGGAAGAGAAGAATGAAAGTCACGTACGAAAGATATAGGTCACTCGGATGAGTGGTGAAAACTACTCGGTTGAGTGTGAGATTGTTGGAGAAAATCAAGCCAAAATCATCAAAACTCAAGGGAGAGAAATAAGTCACTCGACTGAGTGTTGCTTGGTTGGCCAAAAAATAGATTTTTCTTGTCCAAATTTTAATCACAAACATTCATAATTGATAGTTATGCAACATTAACTCAATTTCTTCATAATTTTAAGCCTCCAAACTCTAAATTAAACCTCACAAATAAATAGTAAACCATGCTCAACAACTCACTCAAATTAATCCAATCTCTATCAAAGTTATGCTTAATTTGATAGCATATAAACCATGTATAATAATAGAAAGCATAGAAACTAACTATAGCATAAATTAAATATGACATGAATCATGCTCACTCAAATAAACCTTAACCTTGAACAATCCATCTAAATTCTCTTAAAGCTAAATTAATTCATGCCATATCAAGTCCAAAGCCATATGCAAACCCACAAACTAGTTGAATTACATATCAAGTCTACTATTTTACTTTAGCAAATGAAGAATTCTTCCTTAAGTTCATAAAGCATAAAGTAACTTCATCAAGCAAATAAGATCAGACTCACACCTAAATAATGAAAACAACTCAAGAAAAATAAATATTATATTAAGTACATCTTAGTTGTGATTCACTTACCTCAAAAACTAGATTACCTTATAAGCATTCACTAATTTAAAAATGATAACTAAGCACAAACATCACTAGAAGTAGCTTATTTTTTAAACCCAAATCTTAAACTCATAAATTAAAAAATAAAACCATAATAAATATAAGAAAATATGAATTTAACTATAAAACCCCATAAAATTAAACTAAAAACAAGATAACAACTAATTGAAAATAACAAATAAAATACAAATCATAAAAAATTAACAAAAATTTAAAGACAAAAGTTAGAAAAGTTTCAATTTATCGAGTCCCGGCTTGACTCATGCTACTCTTTCAAGGTCGAGCCTGTGATCCAACTATAGATCTCTCTAAACTTTGTTACCCATTTTCTTCCTTCAGTAGAAAAAACTTATCATAGTTCACCAAAGCTAAAAATTTCATATCTTCAATAAAGTATGACTCCACTTTTGGCTCTTCAAATACGAACTCTACAGGCTCTTTTAGCCTCAAAAAAGTTTTCAAATGGATTAAATTTAGTGCTACCACTTGAGAATTGAATAGTTCTTGCTCCTTGGGTGATAAATCCTCAACAAGCGGTTCAAATATACCTTTTCAATAAACACATGGCTTGTCTTTAAATATTAATTGTTCATTTTATTTTTCATGCACCTCAAAACTAGTTACTTCTTTATCCACCATTACTGATTGATTTGTTTCCTCCTCCTTACCACCATCACCTTGAAATTGCATTAAAACAATCAAAAGTTCTAGTTTAGATTCCGATCTTTCAATTCCTTCTTTTTTATCCCTCAGCAAATTTTCTTGACTCTTGATTGTCTCCTCTTGAATCCTTAACTTCTCTTCTTGAATTCTAAACTTTTCCTCTTGAGTCCCTAACTTTTCCTTTTGAATTCTGAATTTCTCCTCCTAAACTCTAAAATTTTCCTATTTAATTCTTAATGTAGCCTCCCACTTTTCTCTTTGAGCTGAAAATTTATTATCCTTACTCACAAGCAAGTAAAGAAGAACGTGATTTTTGGAGTTACTAACCTCTTGCGAATATTGCAGTTCTTGATTTTTTCTTCTTAATTCTTCCGTTTGTGCTCCCAAAACCCATGAAAAATAAAAATCTTTAACAAATAATGGTTGTAAATAAGAAATTGGTGAATATGTATGCAAGAGCTTTAATTCCTCCCTTTCTTTCGTTAAATCATTCATTTGTTGTTGTAAAAGGAACAATTCATAATATCATACTTCATCTTATATCAACTTGAAAACTATCTTAAATGTTTCCTATAAAAAACAATTACCAAATAAAAAACAAAATAAAAATAGCAATCTCAAACTAACTCAATCAAAGATATTAAACAAACAACACCATTGCTCCCCGGTGTCTAGTAAGTATACTAGATCGGCTAGTAATATAGAAAAATAAGAGTAAGATCCTGAATATCATACCCAAAGAAACATAGATTGCTAAGCAAAATATCTATATGTGAATTAAATTAATCTGAAATTATTTTTTAAGTTTTTGATTTAAAGGCAAGTACTAAACTAAAATAAAACAAAAAAAAACTATAAGTAAACAAAAATGAACTAAAAAAAAGCAATAACTGAAATTCTACTAGTAAAGTAACTATCCACCTCAACTTCCATTGTAATGACTTAATAACAAAAATAACATAAGTGATTATGGAAAAACTAGATAAAAAAAAGCCAAATATCTCATGTTAGACTATCATTCTAAGCATCAAACTCTCTTATATAGGAATAATCTAATACTTAGTATAAAGCTATAGTTTTAAATTCCAAAATATCCATTAAACTCTTTTACAATCAAATTTAACTTCAGCCTAATCTTAGTTTAAATTTCCCTAATATTAATCTACACTTACCAATACACAATTACATCTAACTTATAATATAATCATGCATTAATACTAATAAACTAATCAAAAAACATGTATATCATAGATCGTACTTAAATTAATCATTAACTATTAATTAAAATAAGTCAATCATTAACTCAACACAATTAAAGATAAGAATTTGATGAAGAACTAAGAAATAATAAAACTTGCATTAAATTAAAGCTTAAAATAAAGTCACTACAATGAAAATATAATGGTTCAAGTATGCCTTAGCAAAAGTAAAGAATTACTTACCAAACATGATTAAAACTAAATAAAAACTATGATAAAGAGATAAAATACCCATGAAGCTTCAAACTTTGCTCTTGGTGACTTTAATAGAAAGCTTGAGTCTTTTAAGAGAATTGTAAACAAAAAAATAAGCTAAAAACTAAGAAAATTTGTAATTAAGAGGCTTTCTCCCTCTCTCCCTTGCTTTGGTGTCTTGAACGTCATTTTATAGGCTTCAAATAAGATCTTTTGACCTTAATAAACTTTATAAACCAAGTTGAATTAAAATTTTATCCAATCAGGAAGCTTTAAACCGTGTTTTCTCTTTTCTCACTTTAAAAAGTGGCCTTGGGCACTCTGGATAGTGATTATTTACTAGAGAAATAGGGGATAGATTTGGGTGAGTGCTCTGGTCACTCTGTAGAGTGATCTGGTCACTCTATCGATTGATCAGCTTCTTAAACACAAAATTCTTCCACCTTTTTGCATAATTACTCCAATTTTTCTCCTTTATTCAATTAACTTCTTTTTTTAAACCTCAAAACACAAATTACAATTATTTAAACTTAAATCAACTAAAACAACACTAAACTAACTCAAATAAACACATAAAATATACTAGAAATATACTTAAAATTCATAATTATTATAGGACCCTAATTCTCTTAACCTAATGATATCAATAATTCAACTCATTAATCATGCATCATTATTCTCTCAAATAGAAATCCTTACTATAGGGATTGTCTTTTACAAAAGCTTAACTCAACACATATATAAAAACTTTAAGGTATAATACTCAATTATATAAGAGTCCTTTAATAGCATTACAATTCTACATATACAAAACAACTATACTTATACAAGATTTCCAACATAAAATAAATGTAGCACCCATATCCTATACTTAGCTATTACCACAATATCTTATACCATAAGACATATATTACAACGTTCTCAAGCCAAAAACATTTCTTATTAGATAACTTATAGAAGAAATTAAAACCATATCATGTGAACTTAAGAGTAATACCTTAATTATATAAAAGTCCTTAATACATTACAATGTTTTCTCAAACATAACATTTGTACTTATACAAAATTTCCAACATAATTAAAGTTTCCATAACTACAAAATAAAAGGACAAAGAGAAGACTCTACTATCAATCTTCTAAGACTTGTGTTGGCCAACCTGCTGCAGATATCAGTCTTGAGAGAAAGTCCTATCCTCACAACCTACATGGATAAAAAAAATCGTGCTAAGCTATAAAGCTTAGTGGGGAACACAAAATATGACAAACAACCACTTACAGTGATCGCCAACAAGTATACATCATGAACTACTAACATACCTTATGCTTAAATGTAAAAGATACTAGTTCAATAAAAGAAATGAACAAGAGTCCTCATACCACACACCTTGACATATTCTAGGAATAAACATATTCAAATTTAAGCATATGTTCAACAAGAATATATATGTATCTTCATGAGAAAGACAGAGCATTAGTACTAAGCAAGTTCTTTATTTATTGATCCAAAATGTAATTATGACATTTAATGTACGAATGCATACATTGAATTACTAACTTACTTCCATCTCAAATACCAATATCATATTGAGTTTATCACTTATAGATCCGTAAATATTTTATATTTGTATACAAGACATTGTACATCATTTCCCAATAGAAAGCAAGAATAAGTAGTTATAAGAAAAACACAATACTCAATGTATTAATTGAAAGGTTGTCACCAACATGAATACCTAAACATAATTCTTATATTCCATTGCAAAGAAAACACTTACATTGGCAATACATTTTCATAGCTTACATATATGATGTATCATACAAATCATTTAGCTAGATATTAGTAATGCACTAGTTTATTCATATAACTCTGTGCATACAATTTTTATATGCAATAATTACGCATAAGTGTATATTGCAAACTCTTTTAATATCATAATTTCCATATGTGATGAAAAGGAATTTCATACGTAATATATATTATGAAATCAATTTAGGAATTGTCATGCTTCATAAAACTTTAAATCAACTTTTCTTAACATTGGTATAAAGCATGTACTACTCTAAAGAGGTGGATAACGGGTTATACGGTGGTACCCGAAGGTATTAGGTCACCCAAAGGCACCAAAGAGATAATAGGCCACCCGAAGGCACCAAAGATATAATTGGTCACCCAAAGGCACCATTGATCCAAACTAGACCACGTCTGTTTAGTGACCCAAATGGGGTTGACTACAACCCAAACGGGGTTGAAACTATCGCAGCTGCAAGGTATCCTTATAGGCTTGCCTATCTATCCACTTCCTAGACTCAACACAGGCAATTAAATTTCTTTACAAAACTCACTTCACTTAATTTCATAAGAATTTATTCAAATATCAAATTATATATATATATATATACACACACATTTATAAAAATGTATACTCAATGAAATTGTATAAGGAAATCGACATGCAATCATTTTCATGTTTAAGTATTGCTACTCTTTAATTGCAAGGAGAACAAGGCATATATCTCCATATGAACAACATTTATCATCATATTATATTGAGTGTCTTTACACACAATATACCTAATTATATTTTATTATTATTACACTAAAATATAATTAAATGCAAATGCATATACATATCTATGTTTTGATTAAATAAAGACATATTTAGACATTTCACTTTAAAGATATTCTTTGAATCATTACTCTAAAACATCTTTCAAAATTCAAACCCAATCATGTAAGATCATATTATATATATACATTTATAAATATTACATTCATGTAATCATATGATAGTCTTATATTATAAACTTTCATTTATCATATTTAAACATTTCTTAACTTCATAGTATACATGCATGCATCAAATAAACATTTACTCCATTATTAAAAATACGTACATGAAAGCATAATTGCACACAACAACCATGTACATAAGTTTGATCACATATGAATATTTTTATATCATTACCAACAATCCTTACTTATGTACAAATATAATTATATGTAAACCTTTATCAACAATCATATTACATGCCACACTTAATTCAATGTGCTTCCATGTAACTATGAATTTATCATAACAACATGTAGTTAAGGTATACATATGTAATCATTACTTGATTTACATCCTTAGATACATGTATTTCTATGTTAGAAATTGCTTAATGATAATTGAGCATATATCATCATAATATATATACTTTAATATGTTACCCATAAGACATTACATGTAAACATGGTCATACTATTGTATTTTTTTCTCATAGTATAGGTACATGTTAAAATATACACTTACTCATCATAAGAGTACATACATACATTAACCTTGCATATAACAATCATGTAAAAATTTAATCACAAATATATGTTAGATATATTCATCACTAGTCCTTACCTATGTACACGTGTGAATGTATATGTATACATATAATCTTGTATTAATAGTCATATTACATGCCCTATCTAATTCATTTTGTAATTACATAAACACATATTTAACTCAATTAATTAAAAACCATAAGATAAATTATATTAAAAATCTGCACAGGGCAGCATTCTGGACTCAATTTGTGAGCCACAAATGAATTTGAAAATGTCATTTTTAGGCTAAATGATATATACAATATTATTCCCCTATGTGTCTAGTTTCTAGAGCATCAAAATTTACCTTAATATCTGACCAATAGCTCGAGATATTTGAGAAATACTATAGGCTGTTCATAGAACCGAAATAGTGTTTGCTATCACATATAAAAATTCATAGCATAAAATTAAGAGGGATTTAGACCAAAATTTCTCATCAAAAACGTTCTCCTAGGTATCTAGTTTACCCAAAATTTTACAGCATAATATTTTGACTTCTCTACTAATACTTATGCCCAAAATACCAAAATCTGTACCTTAACAGTACAAACAGATTCAACAAATTCCATGCTAATTATTTGACATACTTAGAAATATATTTAGGCATTACATCCTCCATATAAAATGTGTATTTATGAGTCTATTTTTCATAGGAATTAATCTCAAGTCATTCTGATTATTGTACATACATATATCTCAATTTTTCCTCAACCTAGTCCAGAATCTAAAATTAGAAGTTCTCCTAAATTCAATAATCCCTACATGCACATTTCTTACATTATACTCTCTTTTAATTACTACAAAATTCAGATCATTACACTAAATTTCTACCAACATCATGCACATACAATCATGAAAATCCTAGTTCCCATACCTTTGGCTGAAATCCTCCTTTTGTTTTCAATCCCTTTACATCTCCTTTTTCCTTTGATTTTTTTCCTCTAATCTCCTCTTCTCCTTTACAACCAACATCTTCATTTAATTAAAATTCCAGCACCTTACTCTACCATTACCTCATCAAAATGAAAAGAAGAAGGAGAAGAAGAATATGTCATTTAATTGAAGTTATTACCTTAATTGATGCATAATTTCTCTTGATTAATCATCACATGCAAGAATTTCTTCTTTGGTTTCTTTAAGAGATTAACCATGAACACATGAGATAGCAAAGAAGAATTTATGTAATCTCACTCTCTAAATGTCATCCCTCTCTCCCATATCTTCTCTTTCATTTTAATTATAATATATATATATATATATATATATAGTGGCAAGGTAAATTTCTTTCTTGGTCCCTTAAGATTTTGCATGTTCCACTAACTTCTCTCAATTTCTTGCATGTTACACCTTTGCCTCTCAATTTCTTGCATGTTTAACATTGACCCAAACATTTTATAATTCTCTTAAATCAACCCCTCAATTCCTTCTTTTAATCACATTTGACCCTTAAGATGTCGTATTTATAAATTGACCCCTAAACTAATACTTCATACTTCAATTACACCCTTGAATTTTATTATACCAACATAATAATCTAATTATGCCCTTCTAAAAATTCATATCATATAATTCATTCATTTGTTACATAATCAATTACAACTTAATAACATTTATGCCCCAAACAATATCTTAACTGTATTTTTGCTCCAATTATACATACTATGCTATAATGTCATTTGACTATGGTATACTTTATCTCTTAAAACCATGAATCCATTAGATCATAAGTACTACTAATTTATCCCCTAATGCTCAATTTGACTTTAATGACATATGTTTGCCTTTGAATTCCACTAGGGCCTCTTTAGGGTCCTTACAATAAAACCTCAAAATATATATAAAAAAAAAGAATATATACTTTTCAATCTTTACTGACTTGTGTTGGACAACCTGCCATAGATATCAACCCAAAGAGAAACTTCTATCCTTGATACCTACATGGATAAAACACCAATGATAAGCTATAAAGCTTAGTGGGAAACTTAAAACATGATAAACGACCACTCACAGCGATCGTCAACACACATTCAACATGTGTCAAACAAATTTTTCAATATTAATACATCAACAATAAGAAGATAATAAAAATTTAACATTTATATCTTATAAAGATCATTTGCAATCTGCCAATTATTTAAGAATTACATTTTTGTACAACCATACTGATACCTTAGCCATAAATTTGAAGATTCTAACTTTTTTCTTATCTATTCACTATGTGTTACTAAACATACCATTTCATTATACATTTCTAATTTGTCATGATACTCATAAGTTCATACATATATTAAATTTATATGCAGTGACTTTTAAATGCAACATATGCATAAGTAAGGATTCACACATCTATTCATATGTCATCATACTTTGTATATAATGTATATGTAATTATAAGAATGCATATGGATCCAAATAGCTAGTGAAGACCATTAACTAAATTTTTACTTATTTAAAGATTAACACAGAGGAAATTACTCATATCAATTCTTTATATAAAGTGAAAGACGAATAATTATAAGGAACATATTTGCCAATACCAATATTAGAAGAAATTATATTCGTGAATAACAACACATATATCTTGGATTCCTAAGCATAAGATACATCATGAACTTCTATCAAGGTTTCATACATTCCTTCATAAAGAGTCATGCAAGTCCTTTTGCAATATCAAGCAAGAATTATGAGTCCATAAAGAACCCACATTCATCATTATTTTTCATAGTTAATACATAATTGATATACAAATTCATATACATGTCACATTATCTATTTTTGCACATGTGATGCTAATTACCATGAATCTATATATATATATATATATATATATATATAATGTGGTCTCCCATTTATATCATGTTTACTACATACATTATAAGAATTTCATATAACAATATAAAAATGATTTACGAACTGTGGTCCTTGTTTAATATTTTAACTTAATATGATTTTTTTTTTACAATTGAATCAGGCCTGCACTTTTTTAAAGAAGTGGATATGGGCTAAGAACATACTTGAAGGTAGGAGATCAGAACATATCCAAAAATATGAAATTAGGGGACCAAAATGGGGTCAATAGAAAACTTGAACCCAAATGAGGTCAAACAGAATATTAGATCCAAACGGGGTCAAACATATAACTTCGACCGGTCAAGCGAACCCAAACGGGATCGGCTACAACCTAAACGAGATTGTTCAAATAAACGCTAACTTTTAAACCCAAATAGGGTCGTAAAAATTTTTAATATTCAAGTGGACCCAAATGGATCGAAATTGTTCTAAAGCAGCTGCAAGGTACCCTTATAAGCATACCTATCTATCCACATCTTAGACTCAACGCGGGCAAGTAAATCCTTTCATAAAAACTCACTTTGCTTTACTTTAACTTTATTTACATAAGTTTAATCATACCTATATGTATACATTTATAAAAATGTATACTCATATGAATTATGTAAGGTAAACATGATATGCCTACTTCCACTTTTGAGCATTGCTATCCTTTATTTATAAGGAGATCATGGCATGTATTTCCACAAGATCATATATGCAAACAACATTTATCATCTCATTATATTGAGCACCTCTATTCTAAGTATACCTGCCCATATATCTATATTTTCATATTTCTTTTAAACATGTATCCACAGATAAACTCTAATAGCAGGCAAATACTTTATTCATATAACTTTCATTTATAATGTTTTTTGTAAATCAATGTATTTCCATGAAGATACACATTTAACATAGCAATATTTAAACATAAAAAATAGTCATAAGCTCAATGTATATTCCTTGTAGAAATAACAATATTTAAATATTAAAGATTAAAAATTTGCCTTTGGAATTCTGCACAGAGGCAAAATTCCAGATCCAATTTATATGCCATTTTTGACCTAGAAAATGTCATTTTTAGCAAAAGTGTCCTTCTACAAACTCATTGCCCTATGTTTCTAGTTTTTGAAACAGCAAAAATAATTTCAATATCATCTCTAGAACTCAATATATTCACATTTAACTGAATATTATTCCCACTTAAAGTGTTGTGAACAGGTCCAGAATCAAGCTAAAATTTGACAAGCTTAATGATAGAATTAGGCTTTACTTTCTCATAAAAATTATAGATTTAGAAGTATATTTTTCATATCATTTAACGTCATAGAATTGTGTTCACTATATAAGGAGGTATATCATATTTTCTATAATCTATTCCAGAACAGAAATCAATAGCTCTATTAATTTTAAATTAAATATTTGGATGATTTATAGGAATAATTAGCTCTAGGTTCCATTTACAATTTTGTAGACATATTTCTTGTGTAACCTTAGAAATTAAAATGGTCTCAATTAGAGTTTTCTAACTCAAATTATGCTGAAATTACTACCATTAATTCATAATTCTTTCATGTCTATTTTTTTTAAAGACTTATTAAAATTGTTCTTCTAATGAATTATTCCTACTATCATACATTTAAATCATGTTTCTACTCTAATTATTCTAATGCAAGAATAAGAATCCTAATCCCCTATGTGTCTAATTTCTAAAACATCAAGAATCATCTTGATATCACATCGATAAAGCAAGAAAATCAAGAAAATCATAAGCTGTTTAATAATGCCCAAAAATAGTTTTTTATCATCATTTAGAAAATTCATATAATGAAATGGGTACAAAATTAGAAAATGCCCTTTAACAGTAACCAATAGTTCCAACAAAATTCAAGTTAATTTTAAGGAAATTTAGATGCCAATTCTGAAGTGGCTTCCTCCTACAAAAATATACATTAATATCTTGAGAAAAAGTACCAATGAAATCATTCAATTTACTTTCATAAAACACAAGATATTAACAAAATAATACAACTAGGTCAAGTAAACTTAAAAGCAAAATTCTAATGGAAGCTTGCATGTTAACTAAAACTTTATAATTATTATTCCTTATGAAATTTCACCTAATTTTAAACACATGCAAGACCATAATTTATTTTTCAAGACTATAAATCATAACACAAACCTCAAAGACATTTATTTCATATAATAAATTCATATTTCTAAGAAAGATTATAACATGCAAAATGGTTGAGCTCCCAAACCTGAAATTTACTTCTTCTTCTGCAAATATCTTTTCTTTGTTCTTCACCTTCCTACTTTTAGCCCTGATCACACCTTTCTTACACTCATGAAGTAAGAATCTGGAATTTCTCCATAAAATGAGAGAGAGAAAGAGGACCAAATTTGCAAGAGATAAGAGAGAGATGGAAGGTTGCAATTTTTTTATCTTTAAAAGAGAGAGGAGTGAAAGTGAAATGAAGCCTTTCTTTCTTTTTTATAGAACCTGCCATCCTCTATATCTCAAAACCCTCTTTATACTTGCCTTGCATGTGGTATTAAGTGGAGAATGACATCATGCTAGGCCCACCGTAATATCTCTTTTAATCCTCAAACTAATTGCATGTTATAAATTGATCCCACTCACCTTTGTATTTCAATTTCAACCCCATCATTTTGTCTCTTATGAAATTAACCCTAGCCACTTAATCATTATTTAAACATTGGCCTCTAAACTTATATCCTCTTTTAATTTAGCCCTCAAACTATTTTTTCCTTTTTAATTATACCCTTATAAAATTCATACCATTATATTCATTACACAATTAATTCATCTTAATCACACTTATGTCATAATTATTCCCTTAACTATATTTTATTTCATTTATACACATTAATATACCATAATGTCAATTGACTATTGCACTTGTGATCACATAAGACCATGAATTTACTAGGTCTTAACTACTAATAATCCATTCAATAATGCTTAATTAGATTTTAATAACATGTTATTGCCCTTGAATTCTACTATAGCCTATTTTGGATCCTTACAACTATCATACATGTAAGTTCTAAAAGTAACTTATGCAATATATGATATGCATGGGTGAGTAGAAAGGAGTTATATAATATGCATGATAGTGTCAAATAAATAACATATGAACATTGATAGTAACACCTATATAGATATGTGAGATAATCGGCTAATAACATGCTGGTATGATATACATGATAATGTTGTGTGTAAAAAGATAGAATTAGGTTGTTTGTAAGAGGGTGTTATAAATTCTCCCTCTACTGAAGGAAGCATGGATTTTTAGTACAGAGGCATTCTCTTCGATGGAGGAAATTTTCCCTCTACCAAGGTAAGGTGTTTCAATTACAATGTAACTTTTATTTTTCTGGAACAAAAAGTTTAAATTCAATAGGATTTCTTCATTTTGAGGTATTTTTAGTAGATAAAAAGACCGATATAAAAGGGAGCACAAAGTCTAAAGAAAAATAATTAGTTTTTAAAGTTTAAACCTAGTTTTGAAGATACAAGAACCTAGGGTTTTGAGGTTGCTATTTGGATGTTCTGAGAAGATTTCAAGGGAAGCTAACAATCTTATGTGTATTATAATATTTTCTTTTGGTTTTTCTATTGTTTTTAATATGAGTAGTGAGTAGTTTTCTTTACTTTTACTGAGAAAAATTTGAACCCTCATACTTTTCATGTAATGACTTTAGTTTGTGCTTAATTTTCAATGCAAGTGTGTTATTTTTTAGTTCTTGAGCAAATTCTTATCTTGACTTAAGTTGATTTGATGATTGCTGTATTGAATAAATGGTTAATGGTCAATTTCATCTATGACTTATGATTTACATGTTTTTGGTTTAATTCACTTAAGTTGATGCATATTTATGTTCTGAAAATTGAGTTAATTATGTATTGGTAAAGAGTAGAAGTAAGACTAAGAAAGTTGAATAAAGAATAGGCTTGAGTTGGATCTCTTAAAAAAGGGTTGAATGAAGGTTTAGGAGTTTAGAAACTGGATATGTATGCTAAGTGTTAGATTGTTCTTAATACAAGAATTTAATGCTTAGAATGATATTTTGAATAAGATATCTAACTTTACTCTGGTTTTCCATAATCGCTTATATTAATTTTTAATCAAGTCATTGCAATAAAAGTTAAGTTGGATAATTCCTTTAGCAAAAGTGTTTTTATCATTGAAATTTTACCATTTTTTACATTCTTGTTTTGTTCTTAGTTTTACAATATTGTTTTAATTTAATTTCTTGTTTATTTAGTTATTGTTTATTTTTGCTTAGTCAATTAATCAACACTATAACTTCGGGAATTTTTTCACACTTTGCTTACTTATAAAATTTATAATACACAATTAATTCAATCCCTAGGGTATGATATTTTAAGTTTTTAATCTTATTTTCCTATATTACTTAAATAATCTAGTACACTTACTAGATACCGATCACTTGCTTGATAATTACTAAGAACTAAAAAAATTACTAATTCTTAATTTCATTTGCTGTTATGGTAAATTCACTTAGATATCCATTTCAAATATTTTGTTATTTAAGGTGGAAAGCACATATCCTTTGGTTGAAAGTATTATCATCTATATTAATATTTATATCAGGTTTTTTGTATTTTGGACTCAAGCATAAATTTAAAATTGAAACACTAATCTTTCATGAGGGTAAGCACTTCTTAAGGAGTGGCTAAATTATTTAGTTATTTTCTTTCTTTAGCATTTATAGAGTTGACTGGCAATTGATCAAGTTCTTTCTTTCTTTTAGATTACAAGTTTTAAGGATAGGGATAAATTGAAATGTTTCATCGATTTTGAAATGGCATCATTTGGCTTTTCCTTTTCCCTTTTTTAGGTGTAAATGGATTTGATCTCGATGTTTTCAATTGCTCCAAACTTTAATTTGTTTTTATCTCAGTGACTGTTATTCTTATTGAAGGCAATTTCTACTAACTTTAGAAGAAGTCGACGACCGGTGATTCTAAGATAAGTTTGCTCTATTGTAATTAATATTATAATTATCATTTACTATGTTATATATGTATAAATATATTGTTATATTCTTGATGTTCTAATAATTGCATATTGGTAGAGAATCCTAGCATTTTTATCTGCAGGTTGATTTTTTCGCGAATACTTGCTGGTGCTTGATGTTGTGCTGTCGCAAGGTATATCTATTTATGAATTTTGCTTATACTGAAAATGGCAAAGGAGGGATTGGCAGTATTAGTCTGTCCTTGATTAATCTTTTCTTTATATTTTTCTAGTGATCACATATATCTTATTAAATCTTTCTCATGAACTTGTTTAAATTGATATATCTTACTCAATGCCCTTAGGGAAGAACAAAAGGCTTCTCTTGATAGGACTGAGATAGGATAGAGGGAACAATTGAACGAATTGAAAAGAGATTTTAAAGCCAAAGAGCAAAAATTGGTTGAGCAATGGGCTGCAAAGCACTTGCGTCTAAGTTTCTTGAGCAGATGATGTGCAGGCCTAGGCTTACAGAGCCAAATATGTTATCCGACTATTCCTTTGAAATCTGTTTTATCTAGTTAAATAGGTTTCATTTGAGGTGGGGATGCAGATAAATACTTTATGATAGATCGGTTGACGGAGAAACATACGTCATAGGGCTTGCCATGTCGAAGGTAAACTACTTTTTTGGTTACTTCTCATAGATACAGTACCCTACATAACATTGTTACGGTACTGATTTAATTTGGTGCATTATTTTTTCAAAATTTCATATCATGGCTATTTGGATTCCTCTGATTTTAATATGTTCTACCATCTCCTCTTCATAGATAAGAAAATATTTAACTGGCTCTTGATCAGAAAATGTCATTTTTTAAACAGTTACCAATACAACTTTTAAAATCAATATGTCTAAGGACCATTAGTTTACCACTTAGTCTGGCCCATATAAACCTTTTAGTAGTTATTTGTCTTTAATGGTAATAAGTTTCATTCTACTGTCGTCTACTGACAAGAAAGCATATATTAAAAAAAACACTGAATAAATAATTAAGATTGTTTTACTTTGTGGGTTGATCAACCAGCCTGTATAAATCACAATCTTTTATATTAGTATATAATTATTTTTTTACCTTTTATAATGTAATTCCTTTAAGTATATATATAGTGAGCCTTGGAAATAGAGGATAGTGGTACAAGTTTGAATGATAGCAACTAAGCTTTATGCCCAATTGTTACCAAGTGCTACATGTTTATAATTTCAATGTTAAATATCACATGACTTAAATTGGCTCTTCTGGGGCTGGAAAATTTAGAATTTGCATCATAAAATGTAGTATTGCTTGCTTATTTCTCTAGTTTGCAGAGCTATAGGTCATCTCTTTATTAAGAGTGATCAATAATAAGGTGATATGATTTTAATAGGAACTTGTTTTAAATATCAATTTTCTCGCTTGAATTATAAAAATTATACTTAAATTTTAATTTTAATATTAAAAAAAAAACATAAAATCAAGTATATGTTTTTCCTTTTATAATTACTCCATATATAATGATAATAACAAAGATAACTAAATTTTGTAACTTTAAAATCACATCATAAAATAATAAAACCTAACATAAACGACAATAAACATAACAACAATTGTTTGCATAATTATATTACCAAAAAGTGCATGTAAATATAATGATTTACAGCAACTAAATTTTTTAATCTCAGTCTTTCCTTCTACTGTTCTGTTTACGGGCAGTATGCAACTTTCCTGAAATGAAAAGGTTGCTTCCTTCACAGTGGAAGGAATAAAAAAAAAAATTAATATATTTACGAGCTTGTTGGAGTACCTGTTGTAACAGTACAACTTAGATATAATGGTTGGGTCATATACTTACAAGATCTAGAGCGATTAAGGTGAATCTTTCTTTTATACAATTATTCGTGTTGTGTGAATATAGTGTTCTTTGGAGAGTAAAACTATATGCGATTTTGTTTTGCTGAGTGAGATTATTGGACAAGTTTTTTTTTTTTTTTCTGTTTTGCATTCATAGCTAATTGTTTTGTATTACTTGAGACATTTTTTTTTGTGGCTATTTGATTTTATCAATAACCAATCATATGTTCACTATTGAAGTGTTGCCGACTATTCTATATGCTATGTCATAGGTCGCCATCAAGTCTCAAATTGAGTTTACATGTGATGTTTTGCAATTGATTATCCCCCTAGTTTCAAATCTTAAACTGAAGGTCGATGAATGTAGTGATTGCATGCTTGGACAAGTTTAGTAATTTGAAGTTTTCATGGTATTTCAGGATGTTCTAAGAGCATTTAGTGTTGAATTCTATGTTCGCATCTTGATAGATCTTTTATTTTTGGTATTGTGATTTACATAATACTTGTACAAGTAGAATTGTAGTTTTTTTTTTTTTTTTTGTATAATCATGCAAAATATTGTGCACAATATATAATTGTATTGATATTGCCTTTCACAAGAGTTAGAACGTATATATATTGATTTTGAATTATAATATAGATCTTTAATTTAAATTTTAGATATTTTGTATTGAATTTATCATGTTTAATTTTGGATTTGCAAACAGGAAATGCATAATGTCTACAAAAAATTATAAAAAAATTAAATAGAAAAATTTCATATTACTAACAAATTATAGACGGAAAATTTTGTCATTGCTATTCTAATAATTTTAATATTATAAAAAATATAATTGCCAATAAAAGTATCATTGAAATAAATTCGTCACTGTTTATACTAAAATAAATTAATAATTTATTCATTAAATTTAACGACTGTTTACTGAGCAACATTCTGTCGGTGGATGGTCCACTCATCAAAACATCCAACGGAATTTTAATAAAATTACCATTGAATTTTTTTTAATAATTCTATCGTTAATGTTTACTGAAAGAATTTTCTGCCAATAAATTGCTACCTATGAGCGTTCCACCGATAAATGCATTCATTGGTAAAATAATAAAAAATCGTCAGTAAGGTCATTTTTTGTCAGTAAAAGGTCTAATTCTATCGGTATACAAATTTATCAACAACATGAATTTTTTTTCTAGTAGTAGCGTATAATGTATACTAATTTAGATATTTCTATTATTTGCATATTTTTCGATCTTTCTCGCTTCATGCTATAACCTGTCATTGTTGGCTCATCAATCATCTCATGTTGTCATTGCTGCTTACTCATACTCTTTCAATTTTTTTTTTCTCTCCAAATCATAACATTTTCAAATCTAGAAAGAATGTAATGCCTACAAAATTCTATATTTGTAAATAGTACATCTTGAATTGTGAATAGTAGTTCCCGAGATGAATAGTGCCATCCAGGTAAGAATAGTATTTTCTTGGGCTATGAATACTGTCATTGAAATAAATTCGAGGATCCAATTTAAAACAAAAATAAGTCCATTTAAAGTGCTCAACGCTATAAAATTAAAATCCGCATCATGGTTTTACAATGAATATTGACATATTTGACCAATGGTCAAAGTTGACTCGAAACACTGAAATGTCAAAATTAACAATTTTCTGAGTTGTATATGATTTCAATTATGTATTTTAATATAAATACCAAAAAATTCGAAATTAACCCGAGATACCAAAATAGTCAAAATCGAATACGTAAAACCAAAAAGCAAATTAAATATATCGAATAATTTATAGTTCGATGATTTTTAGTATTGATTTAGTCTTTTATCCCTAATGGTGACACAAGATCTGACAAAGATGGCTAGCTGAACAAAGATGGCTAGATTAGTAGGGGGTTTCGTCAAGATCACCGATCTTCAAGTTGGCAAAGTCAGCTTTGGATCCGCTGCTTCTGACTGCAAGCTCAATTCCACCTACACTAAATTAGTCAAATAGATACCTTACAATATCTCTAATCTGCAGAATCAAATGAATAGAACAAACAAAAGAATAGATTTGCAGATCTGGAAATTCAGCTTAACCAGAAAGATGGAACTTACTTCAGTAGCTAGGTGATGAACGGTCCATTGCCAGCCACGAAAGCAACCATTTGCCCCCCCCCTCCCCCCCACCTTTTTTTTTTTTTTGCTGATTGGATTGCTAATGAGAAGAGAGGTAGCTGACGTGTCAAAACGTGATTGGCCGCCCTTAGTACCGTCTAACATGTCAGCTTTCCTTCCATGGTTAGGGTATAATCACCCAATAAAATTGACTTTAAGGGATTAGTGGGCTCAAAAAAAAGTTTAGGGGAAAAGTTCTCTTTTGAAAAGTCAAGGGGTAAAAATTTATCTTATCCCGAGGAAAAATTCGCCCATGGCAATCTAAGCCAAAAACGGAATCATCCATTTAATTAAGAAATAATTGTTAACTAAAAAAAAGTTGTTTTCATCTTTATTTTTTATTTTCTTTTTATCAAGTCCACTCAAATTTTTATGGCAAGATTGAATTTCATAAAATTCTCAACCTAAAAAAATTACTTAAATTCTCAACCTAAATTGTTATTTTTCTAGTTATTCGGCTGCATTTTCAACTGAACCACAAAACTAGTTACTTCATTTCGCTAAAAGTTCCACTAATAATCGATACAAAAAGATGGTGTAACATATGGAACCATAAATTGGATGCTTAAGTTTTGTATAAAGCATTAAGGTAACGATTAAGACAGGAAGGAATGTAATATGAAGGTTTTACATGCGTACTAATACATTCATTAAAAGGAAATTATTCAGCTGCATTTTCAACTGAACCACAAACTAGTTACTTCATTTCGCTAAAAGTTCCACTAATAATAGACACAAAAGATGCGTAACATATGGAACCATAAATTGGATGCTTAAGTTTTGCATAAAGCATTAAGGCAACGATTAAGACAGGAAAGAATGCAATTTGAA